>OY757920.1:79031198-79171358 GCA_963585895.1 Sepioteuthis lessoniana | reverse complement strand
GGGAATCGTAGTAAGCGAGTTCGAAATCCAGTCGAGCTATTACGTTGACTTTCGGAAAAATACCCTTGGGAAAGGCATGAACCCCCTTATCCTCCCAGCTATGGGTTAAACAGTACCACTGTTATTCTTCTAAAAGGGTGGCTTTGGCATTAAATAACCCATGAAGATTGATATGCCATTAAACAAAGAAACCAAACCAACCAACCCGTTACATTGTTACATTCCCTTTCGGACTAATATCCTTGGGGAAAGGTATGAACCCCCTTATCTTTCCAGCTATAGGTTAAATAGCAGACGTACTAGTCTTCTAGTTGGATTGCTTTGTTATCAATGGTTGGTTGGTTGGTTGGTTTTTATGACAAATCAACCTTTGTAGGTTATTTAACGCCAAATCCATTTTATGTAAATAATCTGTTCTATTTAAAACAATTCAGTTTAGCATAAGTACAGAGTTTAATTGTCAAAAACATTTCCATTTCAAACTATTCAAGCAGTTATATGTAATAAGTATGCCGTTAGTTCTATTTGACCCATAGATAGGACCCTTATCAGGTGCTACCACTCCGGGCCAGAGTGGACCTGGGAGCGATGACAATGAAGGGGTACTCCGCATTCTCCAAAGCTCCAGCACTGCTGGAACCTCACCATCAGATTGTTTAGTGTCATATCCAGAACACTCATTGGGGGGGGGGGTCTTACCCCTCTGCAGAGAAGCAGACGGTGTATTCTACAGCCCCAGCCGACTGGGCAATTTGTTATCAAATAACCTACGAAGGAGGATATCCCATGAAACAAAGAGACCAAAACTATCTATCTATTTCTACTTTCAAAGGTGTTTAAAAACCTTTCTACATATAAAAAGTAAGTAAGGTTGACAACTTTAGTCGAGGACGACCCGAAGGCTCCCTTTTCAATAGCTACTACACTGTGGTGTAGGAGAGGGCACTACTCCATTCCCTGGATTGCTCTTCTTAACCCTTGATCCTTAACTTATCATGCTGAGTGTTAAGCAAGGCGGCATCAAGTACCATTTTTTGAATCTTTGGTATGACTCGACTTGGGATTGAACCCCAGTCTCCCTGACCAGTGGTGTACACTCTGCTTATTAGACATCACTTATTATCAAGCTTCCATTTGTTTGGTTTTGGTTTCTTTGTTTTAATGGCATATCAACCTTTGTAGGTCATTTAATGCCAATACCATCCTTCGAGAAGAACAGTAGTGGTATTATTTGACCTATAGCTTGGAGGATAAGGAGGTTCATATCTTTCCCAAGGGTATTTGTCTGAAAGTGGACATAATAGCACGACTGAAGTTCGAACTCGCTTACTACGATTCTGCAGTCCATCGCTTTAACCATTACACCACAAGGAGCTTTTATTTGTGCTTGAGTGACTATTTCTGGCTCCAATAACAAGTACATGTCTATGAATTAAGTGATATGATTAAATTTCTAACTAGTTACGGCTGATTTTTCTTTGAGAGATGCCTAATAAAATTGCCAACTCAAGTCTAATCTAACAATTATATCATCAAAGATTTCAGTGTATGCATAGAATAAATCAATTAAAAAATCTCTGCGGTCATTGGCCTAGTGGATAGAGTGTTTGCCAATGGTCCGGGAGACCTGGATTCAATCCCAGGTCGCGTCATACCAACGACTTTAAAAATGGTACTTGATACCTCCTTGCTTAACACTCAGCAATATAAGGTACGTATTAAGGGTAAAGTGAAGCAATCCAGGGAAAGGAGTAGCGCCCTCCCCTACACCTCGGTGTAGTAGCTATTGAAAAAAGAGCCTTCTGGTCGCCCTCAACTACGGTTGCCAGCTTTACCTTACTTACATAAGAGTAAGTTTCAGTCATTGGCTTCATGTTTTTTTAAACTATTAAAATTCAAAAGTACGTCTTCACATGGCTAAAATTCACCAAGTGGCCTTATTTCTTTAGTCATTCTAAAGAAACAATTAAAAAAAAAAAGAAAATGAAAAAAAAAAAATCCCCAAAAACTGCAATTTACTCTAAGGTAGATGTTGAATGGAACTATTACATTTTTTATACAAATATATTTCCCTTTACGAACTCTCCCTTTAAGAAAAATCAAAATTACATATTCATTTTCTGAAAATAAAAATAAAATTTTATTCTAAAAAAATGAAAATTAACGAAAATTTTTCTTTTTAATTTGAAGTTACAAATTATGAGCGAACTTCTTCATGAAATAGAAAGAATTATCGGTTTTTCTAAGTTTTGTTTAAAAAATATGTACCGTTATTTTTTCTATGAAATATCTTTGACATTTTACTTGTATTTTCCCTGTTTTCTAAGTTTGTATACATTGTTAAACGATATATATATATATATATATATATATATATATATATATATATATATATATATATATATATGTATATATATATATATATATATATATATATATATATATATATACTGCTTTTTTATTGAATATACTTGTTTGTTTTGTTTGTTCGTTTGATTTTTTTTGTTATTCTACAAATGTAAACATATTACAAAAATATATACTGATTTTTTCTTTTGAATATCTTTGTTTTCTGCTTTTTTCCGTTTTTCTAAGTATGCATACATATTTTAAAGAATAAATACCGTTTTTTTCTATTTGATATTTTTGTTTAATTTAAAGAAAAAATTCCCTTTGAATTTCTTTGTTCTTTAATTGTGTTTCATTGATTTTGATGTATTGAATATTCAAAATAAAAAAAGAATTGCCTATGAAATATTTTTATTATTCATTCATTTTTTTCCCTTTTAATATTTTTTAATTTGTTTTTATTTGTGTTTTCTTACCGAAATTTTTTTTTATTGTTTTTTCTCTTGATACCTTTGTCATTTTTTCAAATTTATATTCTAATTTGTTCTCAATTACCTGGCGTAGTCTGTATGCTACATGTCATTAAAACACTTAGCAGTACAAGACATCGTTACATAAATATGAATTCTTAAAAACAAATAAATAAATAAATAAATAAAAATAACAACAAACAAACTTGTAAGGCGCCGTGCAGTGTGTCCATAATTCCCTACTTCTCACCACTTCTCGTTCTCATCCCAGCATCTGTCAACTTACAGTGGCGATAGCATCTCGAAATGCCAAGTTGTTGGTGGCGCCAACATGAGCGGAACCATCTTAGCCACCTTCTCGTTGCAGTATTACTTGCCTTTCGAGACTGGGCGAATCAAGGCAACAGCAACAACAAAAAAGAATAAACAACGACTATTATTTTGGCTATCAGACCGTCAACGTTAATTTATTCATGGGCGTTGTGGTCGGGTTTATATTCTAGACATCGCCTCCGCACAGAGAATATAACTAACTAGCCCATTACACGAGTTGACTCGCTTTGAAAAACCGTAGATACACTAGCCAAACTTGTCCTCCAGGTTTAGCCGTAATTTACCAAACTAAGCTTTGTTTGGCATAAGGCCAGTGAAAATCGTAATCACTCAGCTGCGTATCCTGCATATGACACTAAATTGCATCCGGGGCTAAGGTTCCGGTTCTAGTGTTCTATGGATTGATGAGTTCTCCCTCAGGGCCATTACTCTCAGGAGCACTTTGATCCGATGTGGTAGTACCAATAAGGATCCCATATTTGGGTCAAGTAGATCTATTTAGAAATTATTTGTATTAGATCGGAATACATATCACTGTGTGAAAATTACTTGTATTACTTGAAACTATAATTGTTTACTAAAGAAAATTATTTGTAACGAGAAATCTTATGGCAATGTGAATAAATCATTACTATAAAACTGGAATAGTTACCTTCATCATCATCATCATGTCGTGCTGGTAGCACGGATATCCCTGACCCTCTCTAGCCACTTTTCCCTATCGTTCATCGCCCTCGGCAGGTCTTCAGGACAACATCCTGTATTCTCACATAGTTGCTGAATGTATGCTCGTGCTGGTCGTCTTGCTTTTGCACGGTCATGTGTGGGGGACCATAAGAGTACATCACTTATGACTTCGTTACTGCTTCTCCAGCAGTGTCCTGCATGTCTGGTTCGTCTAACTTGAATAGTTTTCGTGATAGGGGGCAGGTGGCCGTACAGTTGGTGTCTTGTGGGGTGTTGCCGCCAGGACTTGTTCAAGATTGCTCGCAGCATTCTTGTGTAATTGCTGTCTAGCTTCTTCTCCAGCCGTTTTGTTAGAGTCCATGTAGTGCATCCATATAGCAGTATCGATGCGACCGCTGCCTGGAAGAAGTTACCTTAAATCATATAATTGTGCTGCTGGAAATCTGATAAAATAAAACGGGATTTCTTCCAAGGTGTTGTTGTGTCAAAACAACCGCAGGGATGCACCACATGAACGCTATCAAAACGTATCGAGAAAAAGCTTGATGGCATCTACTCGAGAATGCTACGTGCTATTTTGAACAAATCTCAAAAGCACCACCCGATAAAACAACTGCTATACGGCCACTTAACGCCTATCTCACAAACCATCCAAGAAAGACGAACAAGACGTGCGGGACACTGCTGGAAACGAGAGAATGAACTCATGAACGACGTTTTCTCATGGACTCCCACACATGGGCACATCAATGTTAGCTGACTAGCAAAGACATGTACATTAGCTCTGTGCGGACACAAGATGGAGTCTAGAAGACCTGCCGGGGAATTTGTTTCTTTTCCTTGGCTGGTTACGGTAAAGTCTCTTGTGACGTCGTGGCTAACATACTGGACTACGAAATCGTAGTAAGCGAGTTCGAACTCCAGTTGTGCTATTGCGTTCACTTTCGGAATGATACCCTTGAGAAAGATATAAGCTGCCTTATTCCCCTGCTAAGAGTTAAATAGTACCACTATTGTTCTAGAAGGATGGCTTTGACATTAAATAACCGACGAAGGTTGATATGCCATCAAGTAAAGAAACCAAACCCAGACCGGTTACTTAAACAAGGCTAAAGAAGCTATACTGCTTGACTATTCACCTATAGCTGGCAATGGAGGAAAAGATAGAGATTCTTGACGATCCCAAAGGTAAATAACCTCCTTCTGAATTTGAACTCGTCCGGTCGGGGTTTTTTTTCTATGCACCCAAACCAACACAGTCTTGTCAGCTTGGGTTGCAGAATACACCGACTGCATTTCTGCAGAGGGGTAAGATCCCCCCCCTAAACTATCTGATGGTGAGGCTTCGGTAGTGCTAGAGGTTTCGGTAATAAGGAGTACCCCTTCATTGCCATCGCTCCCAGGTCCACTCTGACCCGGAGTGGTAGCACCTGATAGGGCCCTTATCTTGGGGTCAAATAGAGCTCTTTGACGTTTAAACTGTGTGCAAACTAATATTAATAACTTACGCTAAACTGAATTGTCAGAAATAGAACTGTTTGATTAATTAACGGTGTTTGATTTGGTTTGGTTTTATGTCATATCAACTATTGCAGGTTATTTAATGCCGCGTCTATTTTTATATTATTTAATTGAATAAAAATGAATGTAGCAATAAAAAATAACCTACAATGGTTGATGTGACACAAAACCAAACCAAACCAAACACCGTTAAATAAATAGTTATATTTCAAATAATTCAGTTTAGCATAAGTATAACTTTTAGTTTAACATATTTACCCAACCCCTCCGCTCGGGCAGAATATGACACAAGGACATTTTTTAAGCGGAGTTTAACAGGTTTGAATTCAGAGTTTTCCTTCTCCTAGACTAGTTGCCTCACCAAGGCTGAAGAACCTAGTCTGCCCTACTGTTTACCCATAGCTGGAGGGAGATTAATTGGATTCATACCTTTCCCAAGGGTATTAGTGCTATGTGAAATGCAATCAGTCCAGGATTTGAACTCGTGTCGCCAAGTCCATTTCCTGCTACGATAACCATTACACTACGGGCACCTCCATAACTTTTAGTTTAAACACAATTAAATGTAAAAACAGTTCTATTTCAAACTATTCAGTTTAGCTGTTTAAATATTAAACACTTATATTTGACCCATAGATAGGACCTTATCAGGTGCTACAACTCCGAGCAAGAGGGGACATGGGACCGAAGACAATAAAGGGGTACACCGCATTCCCCAAAGTTCCAGCATTACTGAAGACTAACCATCAGATTGTTTAGTGTCATATCGAGGACACTCTTTAGGGAAGTCTTACCACTCTGCAGTCCCCTGATTTAACTGTGTGTAAACCAATGATTGATGTCTAGTTGAATTGTTTCTTACATGTAGCAATACTTGGAAGCATTTACCTTTCTTGTCCAGTCGGCTGGGGCTGTAGAATAAACCGACTGCTTCTCTGCAGAGGGGTAAGACCCCCCCCCAACGAGTGTCCTGATATATGACACTAAACAATCTGATGGTGAGGTTCCAGCAGTGCTGGAGCTTTGGGGAATGCGGAGTACCCCTTCATTACCATCGCTCCCAGGTCCACTCTAGCCCAGAGTGGTAGCACCTGATAAGGCCCTATCTATGGGTTAAATAGAACTAACAGCATTCTTATGCTAAAATGAATTGTTTGAGTAAACTGAATAGCTTGAAATAGAAATGTTTTTGACAATTAAACTGTACTTACATTTAAACTGCGTACTTATGCTTAACTGAATTATTTGAAATAGAACTGTTTTTCGACATTAAAATTGTATTTACACTTAACTGAATTGTTACATATAACTTCTTGAATAGTTTGAAATGGAAATGTTTTTGACAATTAAACTGTACTTATGCTAAACTGAATTGTTTTAAAAAGAACAGATTATTTACATAAAAATGGATTTGGCGTTAAATAACCTACAAAGGTTGATATGCCATAAAACCCAACAAACCAACAAACCAACATTTACCTTTGTTGACTTATGCTAAATTTAATTGTTAGAAATAAAACTGATTATTCAATTGTGTGTATATACAAAATGTGTTTATAAATCATATATTTGATATATATGTAAAAGCAGAATTTGGTATCAAATAAATAACGACTGTTGATATGCCAACAAACCAAACCAAGCCAAACCAAACCAAGCCAAACCTACAGGATGTTTCATATTTTTAAAGCAAAATAATTGGGCACATATCAAGGACCACAAATGGTAAATTAATAAAAATGATATTCATTGAAAGGTAAAAGGATAACATTTCAGAATCTGTAAGTATTTAACCTCTAATATGAATAATGAAACGCAGTTTCTTCCAGGCAGCGGTCGTATCGATACTACTATATGGATGCACTACTTGGACGTTAACTAAACGGCTGAAGAAGAAGCTTGACGGCAATTACACAAGAATGTTGCGCGCAATATTGAACAAGTCCTGGCGGCGACACCCCACAAGGCACCAACTATACGGCCACCTGCTTCCCACCACGAAAACTATCCAAGTTAGACGAACCAGACACACAGTACACTGCTGGAGAAGCAAGGACGAGCTCATAAGTGATGTACTCTTATGAACCCCCGCATATGGCCAAGCAAAAGCAGGACGACCAGCTCGAACATACATACAGCAGCTATGTGAGGATACGGGATGTAGCCCTGGAGACCTGCCAGAAGCGATGAATGATAGGGAGAAGTGGCGAGAGAGGGTCAGGGATATCCGTGCTAGCGGAACGACATGATGATGATGATGAATAGAAAATGTCAAGAGGAGCCTAAGAGAACATACTCCAGATGTCCGCCGTTCAGTTAAAAGCAATTTTAAATGCGGCGTGCAAAGTTCTTGACGCGTGCGCATTTACATAGTGAGGAACCTGTTGCTCTACAATCTTCACAAGTGCTTCAAAGTTCTTGACTAACTTGAAAATCTTACTCCTATTTGAAAATGTGTTGAATTTGAACTTCATTTTGCATCTTGCTTATATTATATAGCCATACATTCATACCGGTACGCAAAACGTTCATAATGTCCATAACGTCGCAAGGCCACTGGAGTGGCTTCGGCGAGCCCCGAAAGTCAACCGTCTTCCTCGGACCTAGAACTCAACTAAGTTGCTTTTCTCAAATCTCAGCCCACGCTTCTGGTGCATGATGTCACTCACATCCCTGGTCATATCTTCTATCTGGGATTTTTATGGTGACATCTCTGAATGACACGTCCGCTCCGCGCGCGCATGAACACCTGCCCTCATGTTTTCACCTAACTAACCCATGCATTAAGCGAAAGGTTCTCAGCCTAACTAAACCGAAAGGCAGATATATAAAACGAAACCCCTTGGCCATTATATTACACTTAAACTATCTTGAAAAGATGGTTCCCGATTGTCTTTACACAAAAGATCTTCTGCTACGTTGTTCAAAGTATAACTTTACTATATTTGGTTAAATGAGCCAAAATGTTAACTAGTTACCTGCAATAATCCGAAACATGAAAGTGAATAATGTCAACTGAGAAGATCTGAGAGTCCATTGATTTGTTTCAATAACGGTGAAACATCCTGTATATCTACGTCTTTCTTATTTTATTGAACTAATGATTATTCTCGTTGGTTTCATGACGTCTTATATGTTGATGTTGTCATATCAGTAATTAAGTATTAGTATATATGAATTATGAGTCTTTTTAATCTTTATGTTGGAAAAGAGAGAGGTTAATAATTAGGTAGGTCAGGCGTTTGCTTTTTTCATCAATATATCATCTTGTAACTGAGAAAAGGGAGATTGGGTAGTCTTTGAAAAATAATGGCTCATGTTCCTGGGGGTCTTTCTCCGAGGCATCACATGCAACTTTGCTTAAAAAAGATAAGAGCTAGATTGATCGTCCGGCGCCTGAGGCACCTCTGAAAAAGAATGATGATTGAATAAGGCAATTTTTACATTTGCTTCACTGGCACAGCATATTTAGAAGACTTTGCATCACATCCCAACACCGTGACCGAGGCTTAAATACTGAGAATAGTTTGACTGATTTTAACGGCATATCAACTGGTATAGAGTTATTTTATGCCTACAGGTTTAATAATTGTGTTCATTGTACGTTTATATTCATACTTTTTGTGTAGTTGTTTATTTAGAGCTTTTTTTGCCCACTGTTATGTGATATCGAGTATTCTTATCTCATACAGATTATTTGCACACATTTATAAGGTTTAAAGAAACATAATTCAAATAATTTAAAGTTATATCGTATCAAGTATTCCTATCTAATATTAATAATTTTCAAATTGTTCTATTTGTCCTACTGACGGGTTCTGAATAGGTCCTACCACTTCGGGTCAGAGTGGACGAGGGAATAATGGTAATGAGGGCATATTGCACCTTCGGCAGAAATCCGTAACTTGAGTTACACTAGTAGAATCAGTTTAGAATCATATCAGGGAAACTTCTTTTAATTTTCAGGGGAGGATCTAACTTTTTTGAAAATGATACATTCAGTGCATTATTAGCCTTTTCAACTGGACAGCAAGAATAAAAGTATAGAGAAACAGCTTAGAAATATGTAGTAAAAAAATGCAAAAAAAAATATTGATCGACATACAAAAAGTTCGGAAGTACATTTTTTTCAGAGGGATATCAGCTGTATCTCTATGAATGTTGGAACCATCCATTAAAAATAAAAATGATATAATCTTTGAGCAGGCACCGACCAGCAAGCATTACCAGTCCTCGATAGGATGCAGGATTGAAAGCAAGTTCTAGTTGACAAGGAACTCTTTCCATCTCTTCAACTATTCCCCTATTATCATAATGTTGTTTGTCTCTCACTTTTCTATTCAGCGTTACCAGCACGCATGATTCTGCGGTACTATTACTCGATAAGATGCAGGATTGAAAACCAGGTTTACTTGACAAGGAAATGTTCTCATTCTTTTCAACCATTCCCTCATAATCATAATATTCCGAGTCTGCCATTTTTCTATTCTGCGTTACACGTCCGCGATAGGATGCTGGATTAAAAGCAAGGTCTGGTTGACAAGGAACTGTTATCATTTCTTCAAACATTGTCCCATTAGCTGAATGTTGCTTTTCTATTACTTTTCTATTCTGTGTTACCAGTCCTTGATAGGATGCAGGATTCTGTGTTACCAGTCCTTGATACGATGCAGGATTCTGCGTTACCAGTCCTTGACAGGATGCTGTAGTGAAAGTGAGGTCTGGTTGACAAAGACCCTTTCCATCTCTTCAAACATTCCCTCGTTATCATAATGTTGCTAGTTTGTCACTTTTCTATTCTTACGTCCATAGACGGTATTCTGATATACTCCATTCCCTAGAGACACCTATCCTGGAGTTTCTGGTCAAAACATGATTTATACAAGTCTCACAAGTTTCATCTACATTTCCGGGTATTTATCGTTTCCGACAAAGTGCCAAACCTCCAAACAGTTGAAATGTTCAACAAACTCCATCCATATGAGTATCTTCCAACGGACCCGTACACCAGCTACTACGCCACGGGGTTCCTCCGTAATACACACACCCATTTACACAACTTTTCCGAGCGAGAAGGACGTGACACATCATCATTTTTAAGCGGAATTTACAGGTTTAAATTCAGAATTTTCCTTCTAGACTGGTTACTATACCAAGGTTAAAGAGCCCGGGTCTACCCAAGTATTTACCAAAAACTGTAAGAAGAATAGTCAGATGCATAACTTTCCCTAGAATATTAGCGTTGTGCGAAATGCAAACGACCTCATTCAGGATTTGAACTCGGTTTGCCATCTCCATTTATATAAATATATATAGCAATCCACAGACAGATCTGTTTCGTTCTATCAGAATTTATCAGTGTGGCTAGACATACTAGCTTCCCGTAGTTGGGATCGAAACCCGGTTGACTCAAACGCCAATCCAAGACTCTACAACAAAGAAACGATCAGTGTGTATGTATATATATATATATATATATATATTGTCATCCACAGACAGACTGTTTCGTTCTATCAGAACTCAGTGTGGCTAGACACGCAGGACGCTCGAAGCCGGGATTGAAACCCGTCCAACTTTACGTTAGACTAAGCTTCAGACCTGTCGGCCACGAAGCGGACGACGTTGGCTAAGGGAATTTTAAGGTATTTATTTTAGCAACAGCAGCAGCAGCCTTTGTTTACATTTTTATCGGCTACCAGAGAGCTCAATTCTTACGAAGAGCTTTGCATGTACGAATTTATATATATGTAGAAAAATTGATAACAACGATCCAAGTGGAAAGAGAGATTTATTGAGAGGTCGACAGGGATGTTTAAAAATGCAAAATAGAAAAACCTTTTTTAAACATACATCGTCGACTTAAATTCTCTAATATCACTCATCTTGGTCCTGATGATGGTTCAGTAGAACCGAAACGCTATAGTGTCGACCCTCAATAAATCTCTCCTTCCGCTTGGATCGTCGTTATCAATTTTTCTACATATTGTCGGATTACAGTCCTTTATTTACTTTATATATATATATATATATATATATATTCTTGTCCTGAAGGAATTACTCCCAACTCTGGTTTAACTGGACCGAATAATACCTATATATATATATACAATGTGACCGGTTTGTGTTTTTTCTTAATGAAATTATTGCTCTGTAATGTCTGTTAAATTGAGCTCTTTACCAGGAAAATTCAAATGTCCAATTTTGAATAGCTTTCTTGTCCTGATGGAATTACTCCCAACTCCGGATTAACTGGACCAAATAATACATACATACATACATACATACATATATATATATATATATATATATATATATATATAACCGATACAGAAGATTTTTCATTATAGTCTGATTATCATGATAATAAATGTGAAAGTAACAATCGTAGTTTATGTTTTTATTCTAATGTATCAAATAGATCAATGTTGGATATTCAGCACTTTTACGGAAAAGATTGCCAGAAAACCCTAAGATATCATTTGTATTTTCCAATATCTATCTATCTGAATCTGTTCATATCTATCTATCTATCTATCTATCAATCAAATTCTGTTCATATCTATCTTTTTGTCTATATATGTATCTATGTATCTATCTCATTGTTTTTATATGTATGTATGTATGTATGTATGTATGTATCTATCTATCTATCTATCTTGGTCGGTTCATATGTATGTATGTATGTATGTATGTATGTATCCATCTGTCTATCTATCTATCTTGGTATGTATGTATGTATGTATGCATCTATCTATCTATCTATCTATCTATCTATCTGTCAAATTCTGTTCATATCTATCTGTCTGTTTATATATGTATCTATGTATCTATCTCATTATTTTTGTATGTATGTATGTATGTATGAGTAAACTATCAACATTTCACCATTAATTCCTATATGGACAATAACAAATACGCTCGACACATCTTCATTCACAGCTAATCGGCAACAATTACATTTCCTGCATTGAAGAACTTGAAAAAGATTAGTGACGCTCCGTGGGTGCTCGAGAGATGCACATTCTACCTTTGAAGCAAATTACTTATGACAATTTAAAATGCATCATGACTCCATTGCAAGCTGCAGATGTTCTGCACCTTAAACCGACAAATCTTTCTCGGCAGATGTTCATGACTCTGTTTTCTTAAGCTGACGGGATGAATTAGGGGGCGGGAAAAAAACCTGGTCATGTTTCCGCTTCTCCATCTTTCTGAAAAACGATAACAAATATAGAATTTTTTTTTCCGAGAGAACAGATTAACGGTATTTGCATAGCATCACTGAGCACAATGACCAACCGCTTTTGTTGGGCTGGTGAGATTAAGATCAAGTGCTTTGTTGCAAACTGTTAAATTCAAAAAAGAGGAAAATAATTTTAAAAAATACTGTTGAACATACGCATGGACGCACGCACGCGCGCACAGACACACACACACACACACACACTCACACACACAAACACACACACACACACACACACACAAATAATTGTTATTGAGTTCTGTTTCGTCCGGTAAGATACAGTATTTCCGGACAGCATGTCTAAGAGTAGCTGCTCAATGGATCATAGAAAATTTTATACTATTGAAGGATTGGCAAATAAATAAGTAATAAGATTTACTCAAGCTTGATAGAAACTAGATATATTTATCCACGGTTTTTAATAAGTGGTTTTAGCAATATACTTTTAGATGGGTTTGAGATTATCAAATATGTAGGTAATAAAACTCATGGGAGTGAAAAATGTAATTTTTACCAAAAAACAATCGAGAGTAAATATGAGTTGGGGTGCCCCCTATAGATGAACTCGTCCTTATGCGACATCTACCGACTGAGTTCTCTTCTGCCATTACCAGAACGGTAATATTCCTGATCGTTAAGCTGAGGAGGGGTTTCTCCCGGCTATCGTTTGTGTATATACTATTTGCCTTCAATATATTTCTTATTACCTATTTCTATGCCGTGTCATCATTTGAACCTCCCCTTGACCATGACAATGTTTCTTTACGGTTTTAATTAGTGGGTTATGCGATATACTTTTACAAAACGGCAAATGAGTACGTAATAAAATTTATGGAAATGACATATCTTTTTCAGTTAAGAGCGATCGGGAGTAAACATGTTTACTCGCGGTTTTAATTTTTGTATTCAGCAATAGGGATAAGCAAATTATAAAGTTTATGGCAGTGAAAAATGATAGTTTTATGATAGTTTTCATCTTAATGCAACAGAAAGTAAATATGTTTACTCACGGTTTTGATTAATGGGTTCAGCAATTTGCTTTTACACGGTTCGAACATTGGCAAATAATTCGGTAATAAAATTTATGTAAGTAACAAATTCGTTGTTCAATTTAGAGCGATAGACGATAAACGTGTTTACTTACTTAAATTGTGGATTGAGCCAAATTCATTTACCCTCTGAGAGGATTAGTAAATAAGTTGGTAATAAAATCTATGTAAGTAACAAATTTGTTGTTCACTTTAAATCGATAGAAAAAGGAAATTATTTTATAAGTAATTGATATTCACCAAAAAGTGAGCGGAAAGACAGACGCTTCTCTTGTCATTGAAATTTCACTGAGTAACTCTACATTATGGGATTTTCTTCGTTGAATGAAAGTTTTAGCCTTAATCCTTTTCTTATCGAAAAATCGTATTAGGGTCATTAAGAGAGAATGAGCACCGTTTCGGGCCTTCCTCTCTACGGTTTTATTTGCACACTGCCCACCCTCACTGAATATAAATCTATATATCACTGAGGCCCTATTAGTTATTTACTAAGCTTAGCTTAAATGCTGACTCAGAAGTGTAATGGCAAAATGTGATTTGAAAAATAACTGCGTGGGTTATGAGAATATTACGTGAATCTCGTTACACATTCACAATCGAGTCTTGGTTTCATCATGTCGTTCCGTTAGCATGGATATCCCTGACCCTCTCTTGCCACTTCTCCCTATCGTTCATCGCCTCTGGCAGGTCTCCAGGGCTACATCCCGTATCCTCACATAGCTGCTGTATGTATGTTCGTGCTGGTCATCCTGCTTTTGCTTGGCCATATGCGGCGGTCGATAGGAGTACATCACTTATGAGCTCGTCCTTGCTTCTCCAGCAGTGTCCTGTATGTCTGGTTCGTCTAGTTTGGATAGTTTTCGAGGTTCCATGGAATATTACTTTTGTTCCATATCCACATGGAAGTATTTTCCATTATTTCTATGAGGCGTTGTATACATTTGATTCCGATTTGACTGCGAAATTGGTACAGGGTGCCTGCTACGAAACCTCTTGATCTTATTTCTACAACTTTCACGATCACGTTGTACTCTTCCTTTTCCAGCTCTTTTTAAAGATCTTCGTATTTGCTGGTTTTATGCTCGTAGCTTTAATCCATTCGGGTTTCATATGGTATTGATAGTTCTACCAAGATGATTTTAAGGCTCACTCTTGACTAAAGAACAGTCTCTGATCGCAGAACTTTGCTAGATATTGTTTTAGGATAATTATTATGCCATCCTGGTAGGTCGGCAGATACCTACCTATCTTCACTTGATCCAAGAAGGTTTTGACCGGGTACAGCTGGATGCTTGATTGTTTGCTTAGAGCCAGCGTATATTCTACCCATCTCTGAAACAAATTTCTCTGTTGAAATAGTTGGTTTAGACTTCATATAATTCTTTATAAATTTGACCAACTCTTCCAATACTTTGTTGTACCTCCAGGTGTATCTCCCATTTCCAAGAGCTGTCTTACTGGAGCTGAGGACATGCTCTAATGTTAGTGGTTTGTCATTGCATAGAGGACAGGTAGGATCACTTTCTTTCTTCCATTCAAAAAAGATTGTTTTTTTTTTAGAAGAAAACTGGTCGTACGTGGAGCATATTAGAAAACTCAAACTTGTTGTACCGTTCCAACAACTTCTGCCAGGCCGCATGGAAGTTCTCTTGTGTGAGCGTGTCAATGACCTTCGTCACAGCCTCTTTCATCTCCTCAATTGTCTCATAACGACAGCCTCTGAGCTTAGGGATTAACCAAAAGTCACAGGGACCAACGTCTGGACTATAGGGAGGCTGAGGAACTGTCTTTATGCCCATCTTGGTCAAATAGTCTGTGACAAGGATGGAGTTGTGGATTGGTGCACTGTCCTGGTGGAAATACCACTGACCCGATTTGAAGAGTGCTGACCTCTTCCGACGGAATCTCTTCATGAACTCCCTTAAAACCTCAACATAGTAACCCTAACCGTTTGGCCAATCAACTCTGGTGTATTGACTTCCTTACTCCTCCCACACCTCTCATCATCCCTCACAGACTCCCTGCCTTCCTTGAATCTCTTATGCCACTCAAAAACTGATGCTCAATTCATGCAAGATGCTCCAAAAGCAGTCTAAAGCATTCCATACGTTTCTGTGGCATTTTTCCAAGTTTAAAACAGAATTTTATTGCATATCGTTCTTCTAAAGTGTCCTCACGTCCAGATTACATTTTTGAAATTCACCAGCTGTGACAATCAGGCTGTAGTGGGGTGTATTCCAATTGCTGCTATAGCTGTTCATTTAAATCTGAAAGCATAAAAATTGGTCAGTCATCTCATAGGATGTATAGCAATAACATACTGAATTTTCCAGAGTCTACGACAATTTTAAATGCCTGTACAAAAAGTCTGGAAACTTATTGAAGGCACAACGTAAAAGTGTGACAATGGAAAATATTTTTCTCGCCTAACTGCGATAGAAAGTTTGCTTACAATACCTGCTACCAGGCCCTGAGTTTGGGGTCTCATGTACTCGCATTGAATCTATGATACAAAAGCCTCCACTCCACTTTATATCAATGAATCAATTTTCATTTAGCGGTTTTAACATCAAATATATAGAAACCGCCCATCTGGGTCCCCAAATTAGGCTTGAGTCGTATTTAGTCGGAGGTTTTGGGAATAGCACACGCAAGCCCTGCCTGCTGTTCCTAAGTGCACATCCATATCAGCAGATTGATTGGATACTTTGAGATTGTACCATTTGGGAGAAAAGAAATTTATCCTTTTCTTTCCAATCCAAGTTCCACACTTTTTCTTTATTTTTCTATCTAGATAGAGTCTAACAGTTTTCTTGGTTAGACTTGAAACTTAGTAGTGCAATAACATATACAGAAGTTTATTGCTTTGGTGTTATTTTTCTGGTTTCTTGTTTTCTTTTTGTAATTTTCATTTTATTCGGGTGGAAGAGTACCTTTTAAAGCACGATCACTTTCTCCTTAAAGTACTTCCATTTTATGTTTTCTTTTTATAGTAAATAAAAAAAACAAACGTTTTTCTTCTATTTCACGTTCTCTTTCATTAGCTGCTTATAGAACAGCAATTCTAATTAGGATTAAAGTATCCGTGGTCGTTTGTATGTTCAATCGATCTTTGTATTCTAATGCTAATTTCTTCAATAACCTTATGGATAGAAATAACATGATCATGGACTGCTGTTACTAGGGAAACTTAAGTTTCATTTAGTATGTACTTACTGATCATCACTAAAGCTATCTCTTTAAAATAATACCCAGAAAGCAGACATCCGTTTTAATATAATGAAGTGTATCTAATTTTTGGGCGATTCTTTTCCAGAAAGCCTAAACGATTCAAATTAGAATTTCATCTAATCTCATAGGAAATTAGTGTTACGTCTGTATTGGTTTTATTTCTATCTAAACCAAATTCAGGCCAAAGATGCGATGTTGAAGGTGAAGAAAAAATGTTGAAAAACAAAATGGCAACGCATTACTTAAGGCTTATGACGACATTTTTGACGTCAGCTGGTTTTCTTAACTTTTTGTGTTTGACGGTTTCTTCTGTATTGTTTTCTCTAATTTGTTTTTTTTTCTTTCTTTTGATAATACATATTGTATAGTTCATTTTTTTTCCACTAAAAATTGTTGATTGTTTCTAAGAAGGAAAATTTTGTTTTATCGCTTTCCTTTCGAAAGAAAGAAAGAAAAGTGATAAAATAAAATTCTTTCTTTCTTTTTTTTTCATTCTTTCTCACTTTCTTTTGTTTACAATATGGTTTGTCGATTATTTCTCAGCCGAAAAAATCCTATTTCATTTCTTTCTTTATTTTTCAAATATATATAATTATCCAATCCCTCTGCATAAGTGCTTTGTAAAATGCAAACAGCATTGTCCAGGTTCAGAACGTGGGTCACGGTGTTCAATTCCTACAACGGTAATCATTACCGCTTAAGTGGCTTTATTCTTTTTTTTTACAATCTGCTCTATCATTATTCCTTTTTTTTATTTTAAAAAGAAAACCTTTATTTCTTAGCAATAAAATTGTATCGTCTTTCGCCCCTATTTTTCACTATATATTTTCATTTACTAAGCTTTGCCTAGCTATGGCACAAGGAGGAAAGTATAGAGACTCGAAATAACTAACGATGGGGAGCCAAGTATTTGTCGCTGCCTCCCACCAGACACGACTTGACACAAGGTCAAAAGCCCGAAGGCCGATTAAAGTGGGGATAAAGGGGAGGGGAGGTCGGGAACGAGCCGAGACTCGAACCCTGCTTGTCTGTGCTGCTCATCGGCTCACTTAGTGCAATGTGAGCCTGATGAGGCAAGCAGTTTCACGAACCCAAATGTGGGTCCGGGCACGTATGCCAGTTTGCGGCTTAAACTAGACGCATAGTCTAGTGCCGTACAAGGGGGACAAAGGAGACAAAAATGCAGCTCGCCCACCCGAAGGTAGCCTAGTCGAAACTAGGTGCCTAATTAAAGGCCCCAAGTCTGCCATTGTTCCTTTTCCAGGGCCACGCTCCGGACCGAAGTCCAGAACAGGCCCCGGGGCGCTCGCCGGGGAACGATGGGGAGCCAGTCTAACTCGCTAACCATTTCACTTGTAGAAGCGTCCACGACATGCACTCTCTCTCTATTTTTTCTTTCTTTTCTCTATTCTTTCTTTCTTGGGCTTCTCTTTTCCGTTGTATACTGTATATATATTTACCACAACCTTTCTTTCTTTTGCTTCTCTTTTCTATTATATATCTATTCACTCCAACTTTTCTTTCTTTCTTACTTTCTTTCTTTCTTTTGCATCTGTTTTTCCTTATATATATTCTTTCTTTCTTTCTTTCTTTCTTTCTTTCTTTTGCATCTGTTTTATCTTTCTTCTCCTATCACTTCATTCCAATTCTTTACTCTTATACTAAATGCCATTCAAACGCTGCTTCACCTTTTCTATGTTCTTGTCCCCGACCCCCGCAAATATCGTTGTCGTAAATACACTACCATTTGTAGCCGTTTATCTGCAGTAGCCTGACGCGTCTTGAAAACAAATCTAATTGTTTCTCATCATCGCCATATTCTGTGGGCAAATGATAACAGGCTGTGTTTGCAAAATAGTGATTGTCTCGCTGGAAATGGATGTTCCTGCCCTACTAGTCATCCTACCATAAATACGATAGGATGACGAGACTTTCGATTGATTTCTCTTCAGAATCAGCGAGGCCTACTCTACGGTAGCTAAGTGCGCTGCTGAAGGGACATAGAATGTTCCAACTGCATCTCTTTTTGAGGAGTGATACTACCCTGAATAAAAAAAAGTTGTACGTATAGCATAAAATTAAATTCGATTGTGAGATTTTACTGATCTGAGGTATATGTCACTCTTTAGTCGCGATTATTCCCAGGTCCACTCAGACTTGGGGGTGTTAATATCTACTCAGGACCCAGGTACGGGTCAAATAGATCTGTTTAAAGATTATTAGCATTATGAATATTTCAAACTATATTACGTTTACAAATTATCTGTGTTGAGAATTATTACTTGAAGCAAAAAATGCCTTGTCTGCAGGCTTTAAAATACGTTGATTATGTCCCCTGCCGAAGGTTAAAACCTCTCCAAAATGTGTGAAATAAGAATGATTCTAAACTAAATCTGGTTGTGAGGCTTCATTTCGGGACCTCTTGAAAAGAGAAGAATACCCCTTCATTGTAATCTCAGAGTCCAATCTATGGAACAAATAGATTTGTTTACGAATTATTTGTCTTAGGAATACTAGATATCATATAACATCGTGGAAAAACAAACTCTCAAAAAACTGAGCCTAGTCGACTGGGGCTGTAGAATATACTGGCTCTATCTCGGTAGAAGGGTAAGACTCCTCCAACACTAAACAATCTTATGGTCATGCTTCATTGCTATCCCTCTCAGGTCCACTCTGGCCAGGAGTGGTAGCACTTGATAGGGTCTTATCTATGGATTAAATAGAACTGTTTGATATTTAAACAGTACGCAAACAAATGACATGCTAAATTAAATTGTTATAGATAGAACTGTTTGATCATTTTACTGTGTTTAAACAAACGAGAAATAATTGAATTGTTTTTATTTGTTGCAATTGTTGGAACCATTTAATTTGTTGACGTATGCTGAATTAAATTGTTTGAAATAAAACTGTTTGATCATTTAACTGTGTGTATCAAGAAAATGTGTTTACAAATCACATATTTGATATAAGTGTAAAAACAGGATTTGGCATAAAATAACCTACAATTGTCGATTTGCCATAAAACCAAACCAAACCCAACATATTCAAAGACTACTCTCAGCCCTGTTGGCTGTGGCAGTTAAACAAGTGTTTTGGGTATGACACTAAACTGCATTTGATAGTGAGGTTTCAGTTTTATGGCATTGTGGATTGTGGAGTACCTCTTCATTGGCATTACCTCAGGTCCACTCTGTTCAGGAGTGGTAGTATCTGTTAGGGTCTAATCTATGCGTCAAATAGAATTATGTTATCCTTTACTATGCTTGAAACCAAGTGTGTACAAACAATTGAATAATATAAATTATTATTAGTGGTATGATATTGAAATTCTTGAAAAAATTTAACTGTGTGCAAACAAATGAGCTCCGGCTCGTTCACAAATGTCACCTACAAACTATTCGCTTACTAATCCTATATATATATATATATATATATATTTCATGCCAAATCATATATATATATATATATATATATAGAGAGAGAGAGGATTTGGCATGAAATATCCCACTAGAGTTAATATGCAATAAAACACAACCAAACGAAACTACACAAAAACTAATAAATATAAATGTACAATGCACGCAATTCCCTAATCTCTAGGCATAAAGCAACCCCACATTTGTTGACATGCCATTAAAACCAATAAGCCAATCAATCACTTGGAGTCATAAATATTAACAAATAATAATTATTATTAGTTATTTGACTGAGGCAGTTGACTACGCGAACTGCACCTCTGTCAACAGGGTGAGTTCCCCCCCACCAACAAGTGTTCTGGGTATGACACTAAAATGCATCTGATAGTGAGGCTTCAGTTCTGGAGCATTGTGAAATGTGGAGTACCTCTTCATAGCCATTACCTCAGGTCCACTCTGTCCAGGAGTGGTAGTATCGGTTAGGGTCTCATCTATGAGACAAATAGATTTTATCCTTTACTTTGCTTAAATTATCATTATTAGTATTAAACTGAAATACTTAAAAACATTCAACTTAGTGCAAACAAATGATCTCTTGCTCGTTCACGAATGTCATCTAAAAAACTATTCGCTTACAAATCCTATATTTATATATATATATATATATATATATATATATATATATATATATATATATATATATATATAAACATATTTCATGCCAAATCATATATATATACATATATATATGATTTGGCATGAAATATCCCACTAGAGTTGATATGCAATAAAACACAACCAAACGAAACTACATAAAAACTATAAATATAAATGTACAATATACGCAATTCCCTAATCTCTAGGCATAAAGCAACCCCACATTCGTTGATATGCCGTTAAAACCAATAAGCCAATCAATCACTTGAAGTCATAAATATTTACAAATAATAATTATCATTAGTTATTCGAAACCAAATAATCAAATAACTACATGGGAAAAAGTATTGACCCAACAAGGGTTGATATGTCATAAAACCAACCAACAAGGCGACCATGTCATTTTAGGTAGCCCACTGTAGATTATACAGCTGCTTACTCTAAGGAACCATCTGGCGATCGTGATAAGCATATCTACAGTGCAGTGATCGTTTTGGGGCTAAAGTGAATTAACAACACCAAAAACCGTTTTATTTAACACAGAATCCTTCTGCCTTGTCGGTCGGCGAGGCTTAGCATACGCTGACTGTATCTCCCACAGAGGGGTAAGACTCTCTTCAAAGAAAGGGGTGTCCTGAGTTGACAGTAATTTGCGCCTGATGGTGATGAAATCTATATCAAATTAACGAGGAAACATAACCGAAAGACAAACCAAGGGGGTTGCTTTTTTCAGACAGATAAATAGTGGGGCAGGGGCGTCAGACTGACAATTGAAGAAATCTGAGATGACAAAGTGTTGAACGTAAGTATCAAGGGACTATGAAGTACCTCTACATTACCATTACCCATAAGTTCACTCTGACCGAAAGTAGAAGCACGCGTTAGGGTCTCAGGTATAGGTCAAATCGATCTGTTTAAAAATTAATCTTATTCAATTGGACCGTGTTAAAAATATGAGTAAATAAATGAATAAATAGCTTTAAGAAACAGCTATACAAAAAGGTTTACTTGAAAATTCAAAGAACACGATTCCTGATCTCTAAGCTTAAAATAACCCTATGTGGGTTATCATGACATTTCAATCAATGAATGAATCAATCAAAGTTCTTGTTTCTTCTTTTGAAATGTGCAATTTCGAGTGTCGCAATCACTCGTGATGAAGATATAAGGTATAAAAACCAACCAACCAACCAACCTAAGGAAAGCTAAACACTGCGTAATATATTATCCCACAATGTCAGAGATTGGTATTTGTGGTACGGCTGTAGAGGTTGAACATTATCTCCAATAACCTATATATTTCTACCTTGTTATATATAGCAGCTTAGTCTATCATGAAAAATAGAGGTGTACCATTGATTTTCTTCAAGCGAAAGAAATTGAACCCATTGATATTCATCAAAGCTTGCTGAACGTTTACAGATACAAAAAAGCCAATGTGAGCATAGTTAGGTTGTGGGCCATGTTAGCAAAGGTGACCGCGGTGTAAATGATATATCATATTCAACACAGCTGTCAACCAACAAAATAAAAAGCGCCTCAATCAGGAAATCGGACATGCGAAAGATGAACTGAATATCCAACATTTTTCTGACAAACAAAACTGTCATCACTCCTATAAAAAGAGGATATCCTCCGTTGGTGTTGATTTCTAGTTGTGCAGTATGCAGCCACCTTATCATTGCTTTCTAAATGCGTAGCTAATAATGGTAATTGTGTGTGTGGGGGGGGGGCAGAGCGTTATTTTGCTGAAAAATTGCTATATCTTAGCGTATTATTGTGCAACTTGTATCTTTTGTAGTCTCCTCGGAAATAAACAGGAGAAATTGTACGACGGGAAAAGTTCAGGGTCGGTGTGAAAATTTTTTGGGGGTTGAGGTCTTCAAAAATCGTTAAAGAATTCTTGAATTCATCTTGGATCCTTTCTTGTTGTAGTGGGATCTTCTGTGTGGGAGGAAAGCCAGAAAAGGCACACGACAAATTTCTTTTTTCAAAAGTTTGAAAAGCGTTCATTATTTGTTTTCTTCTTCCTCAAATTTGCGGAGAGAGTATGAGCTTGGTTGGTTGATTTTTCTGGTATGTCAACCCTTTTTGAGTTATTTATGCCGAAGTCCCTTTAACAACTATAGTCTCAAATTATATACCGCACAAAAATCTATTTACTCAATCCCTCCACCAAGAGTAGAATGCGATACTAGATCAATTTCTGAGCGGATTACTGCTGGTTTGAATTTAGAATTTTCCTTCTCCTGTACTGGTTGCTTTATCAAGATTTAAGAGCCAAGTCTTGTCCACTATTTACCCATAGCGGAAGGGAAAATAGTTGGATTAGTACCTTTCCCAATGGCGAATTGAAACACAGCTTTGTCTATGATTTGTCACCAATTCAAATTTCATACATCGATTACCTCAATGCCAAGCACGCCTTTAAACAATGTACAACAATTTATCTTCACAATCATTTTAAACAAGTCAACAATTATCTCAAACAGATTATCTTTATTTATAGATGGAACCCTAAAAGGTATGTGTCCCTTCCCCAGAGTTTCGGAAGTGGAACCTCATGACCGGATGCAGTCTAGTAGTATACCAATGACACCTTTTTTGGAGGGGGTTACCTTTCTGCTGTAAACGCATCGGAGACTAATATCAGGCGAAATCATTTGGCTGTTACATATTGACCCTTGACCGAGCCGTCAGTCAGAGATTTTCTGCACGGGACGCACCAGTCAAAATAAGCAGAAGCAGTCACATGGTTGAACGGAAATGTGTGGGTGTTATGAAATGATATATGAAGATGCCCACGTGAGATATGGGCAGTCTGAGTGTGAGTCTTGAGTTAGTCTCAACTTGGGCCAGAAGAGATTCGTCCAGTCACGGAGAGCGCCAGCGAGTGGCTGAGCGCCCTGCCGGGGCCAAGGGCCCATAACAGACCTCTGCTCTATTACTTCCCTCGGCTGAGAAGCAAAAGAAGGGCTAAGTGGGGCCTTGAAGATTAGACAGCGTGGTATGGTACAAAGAAGAAGTTATAGGTCAATGTGGCAGTTTCCATTCGTCTCCCTCCGCCCGTCTGTGTGTCTCACACACCTACAGAACTTTTGATTCCGAGAAGAATAAAAAGAATTATAGTTTTATAACGAAGTGTTTTGGTCATCTTTCATTTATGTATATTCATTCCTTGTTATGGCTATATAACGTTACTGCAATTGTTTCAGAGGTTCGTCTTCTCTCCCCACCTCATTCCTCAGAGCTTCCAAGCTGCAGGTAACGCTAAACCTGATTTTCTAACTACATCGTTCTGACTCTAAGACTGTCTGTACTATATATTATGTATTTTGGCAGCAAGTCTTTGTTCAAACAGGCTTTATTATAGGCCACGGAGTTTTTTTTTCGTATGTTCTTCAATTCGTTTGTTGAGATCCAAATGAAGAAAGTGTCCTATATATATATATATATACCATAAATCTACAGTCTCCTGTTATCAGAGGCGTACATGTTTACATTTGCAACTTCCTCTAGACAGTCGAGTCGCGTACCTAGACACTCTGCAGATGGCCAGTGCATTGACGAGCATATACGCCCTGATGTTGCAATTATTTGTGAAGTGTCCCTCGTATTATCACTTAACACGTCATAAGCTTAGATTCAGTTTTGTATAAATAAATCTCTAAATATAGGCTTTTTTTATAAAGCTACTTCTAAAGCTGACCGTCTACACTTTAAAATTTTTCCGTTGTACTCCAGTCTTATTTCTCGTCTTTCTTTGTTTCTTTGTTCGTTTGTTCGTTTGCTTGTTTCTTTCTTTCTCTTTAACGTGATCTTTTTGCTTATTTTTGCTTATTTTTTCTTTTTTCTCTGTTTTTTTTCTTTTTTCTATGTTTCTTTCTTCCATTTTTCCTTTATTTCATCTTGGTTGTCTTGTCTTTTTGCTTGTTTTTCTTTCTTTCTTTCTTTGAGATAGTGTTGTGGTCTTGTTAGGAGCTACAAATAAAGACACGAGAAAAGAATTGAGTTAAACAAATATATTAACAAATAATAGTAATACAACATATACAACTGAGAGGGTTACCAGCGAGACTGTTTCGGTCCGACTGTCAAGGCTGTCTGCTGGAATATTGCATTCTGCCGAAGAGCAGTACTGTTTATAGCTGGGGGAGTTTATGCGTGCGAAGGTAAATTACCATAACAGTTAGCTTCCTGTTTTGTTGCTTGTTTTTGTTTATTTATTTGTTTGTTTGTTTTTGCCTTTTTTGTGTGTTGTCTTCCAGCCTTTTTGCTTGACTTTCTTTCTTTCCTTCTTTCTTTCCTTCTTTCTTTTACTTTTCTGCGTTATCTTCCTGTCCTGTAGCTTATTTTTCGTTCTTTCTTTTTCTTTTTTCGGTCAGTTCACAGAAAATTTATGCCCTGACGTTTCAATTATTTTCGTTTGTCCCTGAAATTATCACATGAGTTAAACCTGCCATATATCTCCGCAATAAGTCATATAAATTGAAAGGAAATCATAATCTTACCTCGTTATGAATCTGGATTCAGTTTAGGATGAATAATTTTCTGAAAAGAGAGTTGAACTCTTTTCCAATGCTGACGGTCAATAATTAAAAAGAAATTGTGACTTGTATTTGATTCGTAGAGTAGAAATAATAACTTTAAACAGAAAAACGAACACTTGTAAAATGTACACATTACATCAATTGAAAAGATACCCATTTTTACGTAAAAATTTCTGACGATTCTAAATATACATCATCAATAAAAGAAACTAGTTTCAACACCATTTCATTCAATAAAGTGCGTTAACTGGTTAGGAGAGGTTAGAACTAAATGAATGAGCTTTTATGGATGTGTAAAATGAACCTCTGATTGGTGTATAATGTACATGCCATTTTCAAAAGAAACAAGACCTGAAGTTTCACTAGTTTCTTTTGTAATTATCCCCTTAAATTCGTCTTAGATGGTATTAAATCGAAATCATGAAAGAAAATATAAATCAAAATTAAGAGCAATGATTCCAATGAATTATATACTATGAATATGCAAAAGATTGGTTTGATTTGGCTTTGTTTTGTTTTATAGCATGTCAATCATTGAAGCTTATTTAATGCCGAAATAATTTTATACAAAAAACAGATCTATCTCAAACAATTTAGTTTAGTAAAAGTACACAGTTTAAATGTCAAAAGCAGTTCTATTTCAAACTATTCAGTTTAACAAAAGTATAGTTTTTGTTTACACACAATTAAATGTAAAAAGCAGTTCTATTTCAATTAATCAGTTTAGCATAAGTAAACAGTTTAGTTCTATTTGACCCATAGATAGGACCCTGTCAGGTGCTACCACTCTGGGCCTGTGTAGACCTGGGAGCAATGGCAATAAAGGGGTACTCCGCATTCCCCAAAGCTCCAGCATTACTGAAGCCTAAACATTAAATTGTTTAGTGTCACTCGTTGGTAGAGCCTAACCCCTCAGCAGAGATGTAGTCGGTGTATTCTGCAGCCCAAGCCGACTGGACCAAAAATGCAAAAGAGATTTCAGATTTAAGAAATCTCAGGAAAAATAAACCATCTTATATACATGGATGATATCAAGATTTTTGCAAAAACAAAAAAAAAACAAAAAAAAGTATCCATGATATAAATTCTTAGAATCTTCATCCAACATATAGGAACGGAATTTGGGATTGAAAAAGGCCCCGTATCTATAAAGAATGAAGGAAAATGAGGAACAACTGAAATAATGAAAGTGCCCAATGAGGAAAATATCAGAACACTCGGAGAAAAAAGAAACAGTAAAACCTGGGAATATTAGAAGCAGAAACCATTAAGCAAATAGGAATGAAAGAGAATGTGCGAAAACTTAAAGTCAAACTCTGCGAACCAAAGGAATAAATACAAGTGCTGTCTCTTTTGTAAGATACTCCGGACCCTTTTTAAACTGAACCAAAGAGGAAATCGGATATGTGGACAATAGAACAAGGAAATTGATAGCTATGCATGAGGTCTTACACATCGATAGGTTCGACGAGTCGAGAAAAAAAGGAGGAAGATGGCTCACAAGCGTTGGGGATTGCGTGGATACAGCAATAAAAAAGAGCAAAGAGAGACTGATTACTACTACTGCTACTACTACTACTACTGACTGAGGTGCCCTTGGTGTAATGGTTATCGTCGCAAGATATGGACACGGCGACACGAGTTCAAATCCTGGACCAAGCTAATTGCATTTCACATAGCACTAATACCCTTGGGAAAGGTATGAATCCAATTATTCTCCCTCCAGCTATGGGTAAATAGTAGGGCAGACTAGGTTCTTCAGCCTTGGTGAGGCAACTAGTCTAGGAGAAGGAAAATTCTGAATTGAAACCTGTTAAACTCCGCTTAAAAATTGACCTTGTGTCATATCCTGCCCAAGCGGAGGGGTTGGTAAATATGACTACTACTACTTCTACAGCAGCAGCAGCAGTAGTTGGAGGACAACAAAAATGAAAAAGTTTTGAAAAAAAAAAAAAAAGAAGGAATAAAAACTACTACATGGATACTTCAAGCAATAAACTAAGGAAATTGCACATGAGATGACCTGGACATAGCTAAGCAGAGGAGACCTGAAGAGAGAAACTGAATCGCTATATATATCAGCACAAAATAATGCTATAAGAACTATTTATGTCCAAGCAAGAATTGATAATACGCAGAAGAATAGCAAACATAATAGGCGAATGTAGTAAAATTGGTACAAAACTAGACACGACGGAATGTGAAGGTGATTCACTCGGAATTGTGCAAGAAATTAAATTTTGGCTCTGCTGACAAATTGTATATGTACAACCCAGCATCTGTCTTAAAAAAGGACACCCATAAAATTCTCTAGGATTTTGTTTGTTTAATGGTGTATCAGGCTTGGTTCGTTATTTAATGTAGAGGTCATTATTGTGGAAGAACAGCAGTGATACTAAGTAAAGTTAAGTAAAGTTGGCGACCGTTGTCGAGGGCGACCAGAAGGCTCCCTTTTCAATAGCTACTGCACCAAGGTGTAGGGGGGCGCTACTCCTTTTCTTGGATTGCTCCACTTTATCTTTGATACGTACCTTATATTGCTGAGTTTTAAGCAAGGAGGTATCAAGTGCCATTTTTAAAGTCTTTGGTGTGACGCGACCTGGGATTGAACCGAGGTCTCCTGGACCATTGGCGAACACTGTATCCACTAGGAAACCAATACCTGGGAGAGAAGAGGGTTCATGACTTTCCTTCAGGGATTAGTCTGAAAATGAACCTAATAGCGTGACTGGAGATCGACCTCGCATACAACGATTTAGCAGTAGCTGTGATACAAATTGGTAACTAAAACCAGCGCAAAAGATCAGAGCGAGTATTAATTAACAAGAAGCACAGAACTTGTAATTTTGTGGATTCTGACGTTCTAGCAGAGCATAGAGTAAATATTAAAGAAAGTAAAAAGACAAACAAATTGCTGGATCTAGTCAGAGCGCTGAAAAAGTTGGGAAACATGAAGTTGAGGGCGATAAAATAATATTTAGAGTTATTGAAACAGGCCTTGGAAAGAGAATGAGGGGAATAGAGGTCAGATAAAGAATTGAAACCCTCCAAACCACAGTACAATCAAAATAGGCAAGAATACTGAGAAGAGTTCTGGAGGCCAGAGGAGAATTGTTGAGACTTAAAATTCAGTGAAAAAGCCACCACTTAAAACTGGTTTGAAAAAGTTGCAAGGAGTAAAATAATAATCTGTACATGAAAATGAGGCTCACAAAATTCTTTGTGATAATTATAGATCAACAAATCTTGGACTTAAAAACAAATCTTGTAAGCGTTATGAAGAAAATAACTCGTCAATTCATAGACTTCATCGTAACAGCCAAGGGAAATTAAACGAAAGCAAAAAACTGTATGAATACTTAAACACAGACGGGAAATTGTAAAAGCTATGGAACGTGAAAGTGTTGGTGATAGTATGTACGTGGAGCATTCAATAAGTTTCCAGACTTTTTTGTTCAGGCATTTAAAATTGTCGTTGACTCTTAAAAATTCAGTATCTTATTGCTATATATCTTATGAGATGACTGACCAATTTTTATGATTTCAGGTTCAAATGAACAGCTACTGCAGCAATTGGAATACACCCTACTAAAACCTAATTGTCACAGCTGGTGAATTTCAAAAATGCAATTTGGACGTGAGGACACTTTAGAAGAACGATATGCAATAAAATTCTGCTTTAAACTTGGAAAAAGTGCCACAGAAACGTATGGAATGCTCCAGACTGCTTTTGGAGCATCTTGCATGAATCGAGCATTAGTTTTTGAGTGGCATAAGAGATTCAAGGAAGGCAGAGAGTCTATGAGGGGTGGTGAGAGGTGGAGGAGGAGTAAGGAAGTCAATACACCAGAGTTGATTGGCTAATGGGTTACGGTTAGGGTTACTATGTTGATGTTTTAAGGGCGTTCAGGAAGAGATTCCTAGAGAAGAGGCCAGCACTCTTCAAATCGGGTCAGTGGCATTTCCAGCAGGACAATGCACCAGTCCACAACTCCATCTTTGTCACAGACTATTTGAGCAAGATGGGTATCAAGACAGTTCCTCGGCCTCCCTATAGTCCAGACCTTGCTCCCTGTGACTTTTGGTTATTCCCTAAGCTCAGAGGCAGTCGTTATGAGACAACTGAGGCGATGAAAGAGGCTGTGACGAAGGTCATTGACACGCTCACACAAGAGGACTTCGATGTGGCCTTCCAGAAGTAGTTGGAACGGTAGAAGAAGTGCATTGCAGCCGGAGGAGATTACTTCGGAGGGGACTAGAGTTTCATGTGTGTACTATCAATAAAAGTGCCCACACGAAAAAAGTCTGAAAACTTATTTAATGATCCTCGTATTAATCGGGGTCATAGGAACAAACATTTAAAAAATTATGAATTGTTGAGTACCTCTTCATTGATATTATTCTTAGCGTCACTCTGACCTGAAGTGGTTTAGTTTGGTTTTGGTTTGGTTAGGTTTTATAGTATATCAACAATTGTAGGTTATTTGATGTCAAATCCTGTTTATACACATATATCAAATACACAGGGTTTGGTTTGGTTGGGTTGCATGCCATATCAAAGATTGTAGTTCATTTAATACCAAATCCTCCTTATACATATATATCAAATATATATGATTTAGTTTGCTTTGGCTTTATGGGATATCAACCATTGTCGGTTATTTAATTCGAAACCCTCTTTATAGATATATAATAGATATATAGGATTTGGTTTGATTTTATGGCGTATTAACCGTTGTAGGTTATTTAATGCCAAATCCTTTTTATACATATATATTAAATATATATGATTTGTTTAAGTTTGGCTTTATGGCATATCAACCATTGTAGGTTATTTAATGCCAAATCCTCTTTATACATACATATTAAATATATATGATTTGTTTAAGTTTGGCTTTATGGCATATCAACCATTGTGCGTTATTTAATGCCAAATCCTCTTTATACATATATATTGAATGAATATGAATTTTAGTTGTGTTGGGTTTTATGGCATATGAATAATTGTCGGTTATCTAATTTATACATATACATTAAATATATGATTTATAAACAAGTTTTGTTGATAACATTTTGAAATGAGCCTGAGCTTATTTTATTTGCGCCCAATTAAATGGTTTCAAGTATTGCTCTATAACAGTCAAAATTTAACATCAGTCATTTGTTTGCACGCATAGTTTTTTGGTATTTTCACTTTTAAATAGCTTAGAAGTAATTAGAAGTAATTTGTTCACGCACTAATTTTGTTATTGTTTCTACAGTTAAATAGTTTCAATTATTATTATCTAACATTGATAATTCTTTTCGATATTAAATATTTGTTTGCATACAGTAAAGTGGTTACAAATATTGCTATTTAACACTATTCTATTCAACACTATTTATTTGCCTACAGTCAAACAAATCCAATTAGTGCTATGTAACGCCAATAATTCAATTTAGGCACACATCAAAAGAGTTTCAGGTATTGCTCTAAATACTTAACAATTTAATTTAACAGTCATTTTTTACAGTTAAATGGTCTAACAGTTCTATTTCTAATAATTCGGTTTCACGTAAGTCATTTGTTTGAACTCAGTTTAAATGTCAAACCGTTGTATTTGACCCATTGATAGGACCCAATCAGGTGCTAACACTCAGGACCTGAGTGGACCTGCGTGCGATGGCAATGAAGTGGTACTTCGCATTCCCCAAAGCTCCAGCATGACTGGACTCTAACCCTCAGATTGTTTAATGTCATATCCAGAACACTCGTTGGGGGTTGGGGGTCATCCCTCTACAGAGATACAGTCAGTGGATTTTATTGTCCCAGTCGACTGTGTTCGCACAAATACAAGACCTTGCTGGTTGGTCAATATCACTAGTTCAGTGTGTTAGTGCCAACTGGAGAACTACGCTTATGAGTTCGTACTCCACATATCTTGTTAAAGCAATGGACTGCGGAATCGTAGTAAGCGAGTTCGTATTCCAGTCGAGCTATTACGTTCACTTTCGGGCAAATACCCTTGGGAAAGGTATGAACCCCCTTATCCTCCCAGCTATGGGTTAAATAGTACCACAACTGTTCTTCTAGGAGAATAGCTTTGGCATTAAATAACCTAGAAAGGTTGATATGCCATTAAACAAAGAAACCAAACCAAACCATCAACATATCTTATTCGTCTTTCTTGGATGGTTTGTTAGATGGAAGGTAAGTGGTCGCTGCTTTCGGAATTTGTTCAAAACAACACGCAGTATCCTTGTGTAGTCCCTATTAAGCTTTTTTCTCCAATTACTTCGTTAAAATGCCGTTGGTATATGTGTTGTAGCCATACAATTGCAGTGATACGGCTACAGCTTTAAAGAAATCCTGTTTTATCATATAACTGTAAGTTATTTGTAATGGTTACTGGAAGTTATAATTGTTCCCTAATGATTATTATTAGTTACTTGAAACTATATAACTATATGCAAACAAATAACGATCATTAAATAGAAATAATTACGTGAAATCATATAACAATATGTAGACCAATGACTATTATTAAATAGAAATAATTACTTGAAATCATATAACAATATGCAGACCAATGACTATTATTAAAAAGAAATAATTACTTGAAATCATATAACAATATGCAGACCAATGACTATTATTAAATAGAAATAATTACTGGAAACGAAATAATTATCTGCATTACATAGGAATAATTGAAATCGTACAGCTTTGAGTAAATTATTTGTATGAGATAAGGATACTGGAAATCATACCACTGTATGAAAATTATTTTCATGAGATAGGAATATTTGATATCATAAAAATGTATTCAAAAACTCTTAAGAAACAACTACACAAATAATATAAGTGTGACGGCAAATTCTTTAAAATCCCAAAACAGGACTTTATTTTTGCACGTGTGAAGACGGGGCAGGTTGGCACTTGATCCCTTGTAGAATAAGTCCTCGTTCAGAGTTTTTTCCTCGGGCACATAAGAACTGGCATATTATGTGGGGGATTAATTTAGGGCTAGACTGACCGCCGCTGGCAAGGGGTTCCCAAATTTCACACTATACACACACCCACCAAGGCCACTAGTCTTCCTCCCCTAGACAATGGAAGATATGGTCCTCTAGGTTGAGACGTAATAATATTAATTATAGTAGTCGGCAATTCCGGTTTCCCGTGTGATATTTTAAAGCAATTAATAGGACAGTTTTAAGCAAGATAACATAAGGCGAATAGAAGCTGGAAAAGAAATATGATATAACAAACTCGTAGAAGACACTGCAAATAACAACTTAGACCACGTGGGAACATTAAAATATATCAATCTTTTACTACACATAGATATACACCTTCAACGTGTCAAATATATAATAAATGAACAGTCCATGAACATAAATGTCTTTCTTCTTTTCTTGTCTTTCGTTTTTCTTCAAATTGAGAGAGAGAGAGAGAGGGTATATAAAATTGGGTATAAGGAGAAATGGTCTCAAAGTTTACTTATCTTTTTTCTTTGATGGAGTTCCTGTGGAGAATATTTCCTCTTTTACGGGCTAATAGACTTTATGCTATTTTTAATACTGGCTTGAAGAACTTGGCTCCTTCGTGTCTGAGATATTTTTTTGTCTTCTTCTACCCGAAGTACTGGCTTTGGTTCCGTCTGCCACGAACCCTATCCAACAACTAATTTTTCTTCTTATTTTTTTTTCGCTGACGGGAAGAAGGTGACACTTCCGTTTTTAGTGTCCCAGCCAATCATTTGGCTTCTACCTTCTCCCTTCCCGTGTCAGGCGACCCGAGGGAGGTCACCGAGTACAAACATCTGTTCTTAACGGTCATTCTCTAATGGCTTGCTACTGTTAATTCAAACAAGAGGATAATAGTAATCATATTTCTATCTTCTCAATGGGACACCACGTGACATAAGTATAAATGTACAATGAGTGCAGTTTCTAAATCTCTTGATATAAAATAACCCTTGACGTGTTGAGATGCTGTTAAACTCTATCAATCAATCAATCAAAGAGCCTGGAAAAAAGATGTAGACAGCTGGTCTTGTAAGAAGCGAGACAGTTCAGATCACAGCACTTTTGAGATCTAGAATACTGAGAAGGCTGTTAGTGGGGCTGACGTGACTTGCTGTCACTCTGACTTCAGTAAAGGCCATCAGTAAGTATTGGTGTGAACATTTGTATGGAGTAAAAACAAAAACAAACAAACAAAAAACAAAAAAGCAAAACATCATCTACGAAGCTTCCTTTAAACAATAGATAAATTTTATCTTTGGAAATTTGTTAAAGTTGACTTTTTTTTTGTTTTGTTTTGAAAGTATTTTGGTTGCAAACCGACGTCAATCGAAATAACTACTGATGCTCCATTTCCGTGACCAATCTGTTACAGCGCAAAATGTAAGTAATTGTTTGCATTTTTCATGATTCGTCTCCGCCCCAGTGTTTATTTGCACACTAAGTACTGGGCGGTGGTGCATCTGACCTTCCCTAAATGTGGAGCAAAAGGTTACCAAGTATAAACAGGATGATTTTTTCTAAAGGCAATTGCTGTCTTAATTCCTATGTTACGAAGCAAATACACTTGCACAGATTGCCAGTGAGTCATACTTGTCTGACTGAATTTATAAGCACTGACTTGTTATGTTGAAGATGACGGAGTTATCTTTCTTGGTATTCTGATGACATTAGACTAAGTTGTCTCCCTGGATAAGAGCTCTCGGGAGAAAAGAAATTAGAATAACCATAGAAGAGAGAAAAGTCATGAGTATCTAAGCAATCTGGTTGATTGATTGATTGATTTTAAAGGCATTTCAATACGTCTATGTCTAGAAGTTAGTGTTCATTATTCGGTTATGTTTAGATTTTTTGTAAAGTTGTTTGAACTTTTTAACAATCAAATCGAAAACAAATGATTTTTAAACAAATCGATTAAGACTTTAGAAGGTAAGAACTCTCCTTATCAGAGTGGAACTGAAAGTAATTGCAATGAAGGGTTAATCCTCAATCTTGCTTCACCATCAAATTTGGTTTAGTATCATACTCAGAACACTCTTTTTTTGAGGGCGGGGAGAGAGGGGTCTTACCCTTCTGCGGGTGATACAGTCAGCGTATGCTAAGATTTTTGTGATTATAAAGTAATGAGACAATTTTTTTATTTTTCAGGTTGGCAACCTTGATTAAAAATCGGCGGCTGATCGGCTGGTTTATTTGTTTATATAGACGTTTGTGACTGCTGAGTTTCATATTAAATCCAGATGATACATATTTTTGCAGACATTTTTCTTTCAATATTGATTTTATGTTAATATATTTTTTATCTCTTTGATGGTGAATTTTTCATCTCAGCTAAAATTGTGACTGAGCAGATGTGTTTTTCCACACACACACACACACACACACACATATATATACATATTTGTCATAGTATATTTATATAGATATGACCCTTCATCATGTTCATCATTTGATTACTCGTTCCCCCGAAGCTGACTCCAGTTGGAGCCGAAAGTACTTGGGAAACATACGGTGCCTTCCTAAATTTATTCCGAAGAACCACTTATACGGACACTTGGACGGATCAAAGACAGAATAGACAGATACGATGTGTCTATCCTATTTAATCAAACATATTTAAAAGAGAAACGATATATATATATATATATATATATATGTGTGTGTGTGTGTGTGTGTGTACACATTAATTAAATTGGGAAATTTTCATGGGTTTGAATAGTGATACTGAATAATGATGAAAATAACATCAATATTTCAAAAATATCTCCAGAATAAAACCTAGTCGGATGAAATACGAAAAAAAAAAAAAGGTGAAAAGTATTATTCGTCTCAAACATTGAATATATTTCTATTACGTGAAACTTATAGTTAGAGTATTAACCTTTTGTGGGCATTTATTCCTTTAGACTTTAAACCAGTTCTTCTCTTTTAAAGCTTAGAAGAACACTTTTTAGATTATACCTGCCACGGTGATAAATTTTACAATTTTATTACGTGAAACTTGTAGTTACAGCAGTAACCTTTTGTCAGCATTTATTTATTCCTTGTTCAGAATTTAAACTAGTTCTTCTTCATTTTTAAAGCTCAGTAGAACACTTATTATTATCCCGGCTACGATGACAAATTTTAAATTTCTATTTCGTGAAACTTATAGTTACACCACAATGAAAGTATAATACAATAAATCATCCCGATCGAAATTTGGGCGGTCTATTAAGGCGCAGTTCCTAAATGCTTGTCTTTTTCTCATTTTTTTTAAAGATTAAAACCACTTGAAATTATTTGGTCTCTGACCAAAGATCCGAAATGAAACATCGGCTTAATTCAGGCGAGAAGAAGATACGGGGGTGGAAAGAGTGAGAGAGAAAGAGAGAGAGAGAGAGAGAGACAGACAGACAGAGACGAGGAGGTAACAAAGAGAGTTAAAAGCGAAGAAAACAATTAATTTCCAACAGCTGCTTCTTACTCGATGGACAATCTTATGGCACACAGCTGCTATATCAAAACATATTTATCATTGTTCGGTCCTTTTTTTTCTTCTGTTATGCAATTTAAGGGCCATCCTTCCCGATAATGGGATAGCATGTATTTGCTGCTTGTTTTTCATGGTTATCGTAACGATTATCAGTTCAAATAAATGGCGCCGGCTAAGCTTGAAACTATTTAGGATTGATTGATTTTTGCGGCATGTCAACCCGCATTGTTTTATTTTATGTCTAGAGGTTTCGTACATTGTCCATTCATATTCCCATATTTTGTACTTAATAGTAAAGAGGGTTTTTTGCGCACTGTCCAGTCAGATATGAACATTTTTAAACAGTTCAATTTGACTCATAGATGGAACCGTAACATGTACTACCACTACATGCTGAGTGAACCTGGGAGTAATGACAATGCTGGAGTACTCCACATTTCTTGTTTGTTTGTTTGTTTTGTTATTTAATAGCATATCAACCTTCTTGGCATTAACTAACTTAATGCCAAATCCATGCATTATGAAGAATAGTAGTGGTGCTATTTAACCCATAACTGGGATGATAAGGGGGCTCATACCGCGGATATTAGTCCGTAAGTGAAAGTTATAGCATGAATGGAGTTCGAACTTACTACGGTTCTGCAGTCAAGCGCTTTAACCATTCCACCAAGAGCACATCCCCACTTCCAGAACTGGAGTTTCATCATCAGATGGTTCTGTGTCATATGCAGGACACTTTTTTGATGGGTGGTTAGAGACAGAGCATGATCTCTCTGCAGGACATCATCATCATCATATCGTGCTGGCAGCACGGATATCCCTGACCCTCTCTCGCCACTCCTCCCTATCGTTCATCGCCCTAGGCAGGTCTTCAGGACAACATCCTGTATCCTCACACAGCTGCTGAATGTACGTTCGTGCTGGTCGTCCTGCTGAGGCATAACACTTACATCCATAGCTGCCAAAATCTACAATGCCCTACTACGAAACCGCATAGAACCCAAAATCGACAACATACTTAGAAAAAACCAAAATGGCTTCCGAAGAAATAGATCTACGACCTCACAAATACTAACCATCCGCAGAATCCTTGAAGGTGTACGGGCAAAGAACCTACAAGCGACATTAATATTTGTCGACTTTACCAAGGCTTTCGACTCCATTCACAGAGGAAAGATGGAACAAATCCTACTAGCGTACGGCATACCTAAAGAAACCGTAGCGGCAATAACGATTCTCTATAGAAACACTAAAGTAAAAGTACGATCACCAGATGGAGACACAGAATACTTCGACATTGTAGCAGGAGTACTACAAGGGGACACGCTGGCTCCGTATCTCTTTATCATTTGTCTAGACTACGTACTTAGAACATCGATTGACAAAATCAAAGAGAATGGCTTCGAACTGACGAAGAAAAGAAGCAGAAGATATCCCGCAACAACAATTACCGACGCCGACTACGCCGATGACATAGCGATACTGGCAAATACACCTGACCAAGCCGAAACACTTCTGCATAGCCTGGAACGAGCAGCAGCAAGCATAGGCCTCCATGTTAATGCACACAAAACGGAATATATGTGCTATAACCAAACGGGGGACATCTCCACTCTAGAAGGAACCCCTCTTAAACTAGTAGACAAATTCACGTACCTAGGAAGCAGCGTCGAATCAACCGAAAAGGACATCGAAACGAGGTTAACGAAAGCATGGACAGCTATCAATAGGCTATCGACTATATGGAAATCAGACCTAACCGATAAAATGAAACGCAGTTTCTTCCAGGCAGCGGTCACATCGATACTGCTATATGGATGCACTACATGGACGCTAACAAAACGGCTCGAGAAGAAACTAGATGGCAATTACACAAGAATGCTGCGTGCAATCCTCAACAAGTCCTGGCAGCGGCACCCCACAAGACACCAACTGTACGGCCACCTGCCCCCTATCACGAAATCTATTCAAGTTAGGCGAACCAGACATGCAGGACATTGCTGGAGAAGCAGAGATGAACTCATAAGAGATGTACTCTTATGGATCCCTACACACGGCCGCGCAAAAGCAGGACGACTGCAGGACATACAGTCAATTTATTCTAAGCCACACCGCGTGGACAAGTCTCATATGAATGTGGATAGTACACACTCCAAAGAAATTGAGAACAGAAGCCTCACCTCCAAATTCAATTTAGCGTTTTATACTTAGGAAGGGTCATAAGTATAATAAGTGTTTTGATGGAATTTAAATATATTAACACGTTCCATGTGTAATGCTTTTCTATTTAATTGATAAAATGCGTTTTGAAGATAAATGAAGAAGGAAAAAGGATTTGATGAAAGTGACTTCAATTGACAGAAAGCAATTTACGATAATGTTTCAATAAATCTTTGATTAGCGAAAATCTGAGAGACTTATTTCAAAATTCTTCTGAAAAATACAATGTAACATTTGAAGTTAATCTCATGACATTCATCTCAATTTGCTCACTTTGTATTTGGTGAGGGCAGGGTATCTAAGTACTTTTGTCTTGGATATATTATGCAGCTCGTGTTTAATGTAATAGGCAAGGCCTCAAAATAATCCTCATCCACGCGACCATCGTCATAAAGATGGTGGAATACACTGAATCTTGCGAGTTTTTCACATCAGCGTTAGCTGGTGATATTTCACTGAAGTCTAAATGACAGCAAGTCTCTTCAAGTCTCCAGAACTCTTCGGGGTATTCTAAGCTGATCTTAACAATGAAGTAACTTTAATAGTGTCGATTCTTCCGCTGATTTTGAATCTCTCCTGTATTCTTTCCAAGCTTTTGGGGACTGTGCCAAGTGCGCCAATTACAATTGGTATCACCGTTACCCTTATGTTCGGCAGAATTTCTTTTAGTTCTCTGGCAAGGTTTAAGTATTTATTTACCTTTTGTTTTCACATTGTGGTCAGCCGAGTTGGCAAATTTGACTTAATGCCAAGTTATTTTTTTTCTTTCTAATGAGCACGAGGTCTGGTCTTTTGGTTGGGCTTAAGTAATCTGATTTTATCAATAAATCCTATTGAATTTTATGTATCTCATCCTTTTGGACGAATTATAATTTTTTGCTATGATTCCACGTGGATCTCCGCTTTTTATTATCTTCTCACATCAACCGTTAAAAAATTTTTTTTTTTAATTTTTTTATGGCATATCTTCCTGATCAGATTCACGGAGATTTTTTAAAATCCTGAGCTTTTTACTAAAGACAAAATTCCAGCTAAGGGAGACGAAAACACTCCAACCCAGCCCCAAAGCCGGGAAAAGTGCGCACGTGTTACATATATTTCTAATTGTCTATTAAGTTTACTATGCAAGGGAAAAGGTCAAGATACTATCAGTTTTATGTCATTTGATTAGTCGAAAAACAAAAAATGACGTTTTTATATTCCTGCTACCAGCGCGACATGATGATGATAATGATGATGATATCCCTAACTTGTTCATTTGTTTTGTTTTAAAGATGTCGTTTTTCAGATTTGGCTACTATTTGTCGTTCTATGTCTACACACCATTACTTGAGTTAGTATTAAACAATATTTGAAAGAAAGTTTGAATAATGAAGTTTACGCAACAGTGATATTCTCTTAAACAATATGGTAAAAATACTTAAACAATAAATTTCCAGAATCAATATGACACACAAAGTAAACAAAGAATTAACAAAAATTTTGTGAGCTGCACCTCAAGCAATATCTTAGATATAAAACTAAATAAAGTTAACGACCGTGGTCGAGGGCAACCTGAAGGTTCTTTTTTCAATAGCTACTACACCGAGATGTAGAGGAGGACGCTACTCCTTTCCCTGTATTACTCCACCTTACCCTTGATATGTACCTTATAATGTTGAGTGTTAAGCAAAGAGATACCAAGTACCATTTTTTGAGTCGTTGGTATGACTCAAGCTGGGATTGAACCTCTGTCTACCGAGCCCTTAGGTGAACACTACCCACTAGCCCAGTGACTTATCAACTTTCGTGGGTTATTTAATGCCAAAGCCATCCTTATTGAAGAACAGGAGTGATATTATTTAACCAATAGATGACGAAAAAACCTCAGTGATCTCTTTTCTAATTTAAGCAAATAATTCTTATATTTGTTCAAATCTTATTTTTAAATATATACATGTAATAAAAATTGTTTAAAGCATTACGTGGTGCATTCAAGAAGTTTCCAGACTTTTTTGTACAGGTATTTACAATTGTCGTAGACTCTCAAAAATGTAGTATCTTATTGCTATACATCTGATGAGATGACTGACCAATTCTTATGATTTCAGGTTCAAATCAACAGCTACAGCAGCAATTGGAATACACCCTACTAAAGCCTGACTGTCACAGCTGGTGAATTTCAAAAATGTAATCTGGACGTGAGGACACTTTAGAAGAACGATATGCAATAACATTCTGTTTTAAACTAAGAAAATGCCACAGAAACGAATGGAATGCTTCAGACTGCTTTTGGAGCATCTTGCATGAATCGAGCATCAGTTTTTGAGTGGTATAAGAGATTCAAGGAAGGCAGGGAGTCTATGCGGGATGATGAGAGGTGTGGGAGGAGTAAGGAAGTATAAACACCACAGTTGATGAGCCAAAGGGTTAGGGTTAGGGTTACTATGTTGAGGTTTTAAGGGAGTTCAAGAAGAGATTCCTAGGGAAGAGGCCAACACTCTTGAAATCGGGTCGGTGGCATTTCCACCAGGAGAATACATCAGTCCACAACTCCATCCTTGTCACAGACTATTTGAGCAAGATGGGTATCAAGACAGTTCCTCGGCCTCCCTATAGTCCAGACCTTGCTCCCTGTGACTTTTGCTTATTCCCTAAGCTGAGAGGCTGCCGTTAGGAGACAATTGAGGAGATGAAAGAGGCTGTGATTAAGGTCATTGACACGCTCACACAAGAGGACTTCCATGGGGCATTCCAGAAGTTGTTGGAACGGTACAACAAATGCATTGCAGCCGGAGGAGATTACTTCGAAGGGGACTAGAGTTTCATGCGTGTACTATCAATAAAAGTGCCCATACGAAAAAAAGTCTGGAAACTTATTTAATGATCCTCGTATGTCCTAAGATATTTGTTTGTTTTTTTATGTTTTAAGTTTTTGCTATTTTTTTTTTTTTTGCTGTTTCTTGTTAATGCATTTACCCAAGCCCTCTACAACGAGCTCTGGCTCGTTGATAAGGGGGTTTCATCCCTTTCCCAAGAGTAATCATCCGAAAGTGAATATAATCGTGCGGAGGGGTTGGGCAAATACATATATGAATTCCATATAAATTCTATATAAACGACCCGTAAAGCGGTTATGTTCTCTTTGTTACGGTGATCCATGATAATATTGGTTTTATTTGAGAAGGAGGGACGGTTCCCATTTGCTCTTGGTGTGGTTTCTTTGTTTTTATTAGCATATAAACGGTATTGGGTTATCTAACGCTAAAGCCATCCTTGTAGAAGGACAGTTGTGGTATTATTAACCTACAGCTGGGGGATAAGAGGGCTCATAACTTACTGCACTCCGGGATTTGTACAAAACATCATGTCTGGTATAAAGAACACTGAAAAAAATACAACTGCATTACCCAAAAGACACACACACACACACACACACACACACACACACACACACACACACACACACACACACACACACACACGTACGTATATATATATATATATGAGTGTTTTTGGATTTTTATATACTGTTACACTCGTGTGCTAACGAATATATCAAATATAAATATTTCAAATGCATATTACCACGAACAGATGCCTAGGAGCACGTTACATACTATACTTTTAGGCTTGCAGATAATTATCAATGATTTTAATTCTCACCGGGTGCATAATTCTGGCTTTGTGCTATACTAAAGAAAGCTACGTCAATGATTTCCATATGCAGATATAGTACATATACTCATATAACAAAAAATTAAAATCATATTTGGCTGCACTAATGTGTGTTATAGCACTGCTATAAATGTGTGTGTACTTGTGTGAGTGTGTATGTTTATATATATATATATACAGTGCATGTGGAAGAAATGGTATATATACACACATATATATATATATATATATATTCCCAGTTCGTCTTTTCATCAACATGTAGGTATTCTGATTATTCATTTTCAGTTTCTTGGATACCACTCAACCACTGCTCGAGTCTACCTGTTTGTGAATTTTGCAACGTATTCAACTCAGTGGAACTTTTAGCTTTTAGTACTATGCAATCACGTCCTCTACTCCGCTCCACTTTTGAATTACCTCGTTTCGGATATGTTCATGCAGAGCTATTCCGGTTTCGTATTCTCATCGTTATGGAGGTTTTCTGATTGGTCGTTTTCAAAATTCTTTGATATCACTCGACAACTGCACAGGTTCACCTGTTGTCAATAAACCCTGTAACGTGTCCAACTCGGCAGAACTTTTAGCTTCAGTACTCCGTGATCACGTCCTCAACTCCGCTCGACCAAATTGTCCAGCGATTTGGGCCTACATGGACAAGAAAGGCAATAGCTGGAATGAAGTGAAAGAGCATTGTGGTCAGCGATGTGGAAAGCTTCAGAAGGACTGGACAATAAAGGTATAAACGAATATCTTAAATTATAAAGTTAATGATTTTCTATGAAATACGAGTGCACTTACAAGAGATTTATGCTTTCATTTTGTTTTCATCGGGATAGCTCAACCTATCATACTAGTCATAATATCGCATACTCATACTAAATCATAGTCATACTATCTCATAGTCATACTATCGCACAGTCATACAATATCATAGTCATACTATCCAGCTTAGGAACATCAGTGATCATCTTAAAACTCCGTATGTAATACGGGTAAATATTGCAAGTTGATAAACTCAGTGATTATCGATTGGAATTTTACAATAAATTAGTTGCCCAATATTGTCCTGCATCACAGTCACCATTATTAAGGCGTTGCAGCAGCATGGACTCCTATGAATCTCTTTCTCTCTTTATTGAACACACACACACACACACACACACACACACACATTCTCTCTCTCTCTCTCTCTCTCTCTCTCTCTCTCTCTTTCTCTCTCTGAATGACTAGCCAAAGACTTTCATTTTTTCATAAAATTTTTACCGAAAGCAGATGATTTTTTTCTAAAGCAGATGATTACAGGTATGGTCTTCTGTAGTAAAAATAGTCAAAGTAAAATATCCTTGAATTTTTGCAGACTGCCTGATTAGCTATATCTCATGCGAACCGCTTCTTGAAAAAAGGTTTTCCATGCCTGAGCCAGCATTGGTTAGGCCAAGAACATTTCAGCATCCGTCGTATATATACTTAACCGGCTGGAAGAATTTACCCAGCAATGACAAAACGGTAATTCTATCCTCAGACTAAAGTGGAGAGATCGTAATGATGAATACAGACATGTACAACAAGAAAGTGATGTCTTTGTTGAAAGATAACAACATCTGCAAAAATAAACAAATAAATAAATTAAGAAGTCATAAACTATGAAACGAAAAACTTCATCACAACTTACAAAACATTATTAAAAAGCAAAAACAAATAGTCATTACTAATTAAATACCACACAAAAAAAATGTGATCCACACATTATCATCAAGTCGAGCAGATCGCTTGGATTGTTTGGTTGGGTTTTATGGCATATCAACCTTTGTAGGTCATTTAATATCAAATCCACTTTATACCTATATAAAGTAAAGTAAAGTTAGCGACCATAGTCGAGGGTGACCCGAAGGCTCCCTTTTCGATAGCTACTACACCAAGGTGTAGGGGAGGGCGCTACTCCATTCCCAGGATTGCTCCACTTTACCCTTGAACCGTACCTTATAATGCTGAGTGTTAAGCAAGGTGGTATCAAGTACCATTTTTAAAGTCTTTGGTATGACTCGACCTGAGATTGAACCCAGGTCTCCCGGGCCATTGGCGAACACTGGTTTGGTTTGGTTTCGTGCCATATCAAACATTGTAGGTTATTTAATGCCAAATTCCCTTATCCATATATATTAGATATATAAAATTTGTAAATACATTTTGTTAACAACATTCTAAAACCAGCCTGAGCTATTTTAATTTTTACACAGTCCAATAGTTTCAAGTATTTCCATCCAATAGGAATAATTCTATTCAATATCAATCATTTGTTTGCTCACAATCAAATGATTCTAATTAGCTTGGAGTTCCTTGATAAGGAGTCATGGAAATCTTTCAGTGGCTGTTTTTTTTTTTTGTCTGACCAATAGACGCCACTCTTATATATGTGTTTCGTTGATTATAATCTGCGCTCTTGTCACAGATGTAACCTGGTATTCTTCCAAGGAGGAAGACATTTCAGCTAGCCACGAAAAAAGCATGTACTTACCCCTTTAAATTTTAAGATTTAACCTTGTATAAGTCAGACTATGCCTTTATATCTTAATCAGAGTTTGGGTTTTAATCTTACTAATTTGTGCTGCTCCTTCACCTCAATGTTTTTGTGGTGTTTCCCCGTGGTGTGATGGCTAAAGTGCAGGACTGCGGCCTCGAAGTAAACGAATTCAAACTCCAGTCACCATATCTCGTTCATTTTTGGATTAAAACCCTCGGGGAAAGCAACCCAGGCAGGTAGGCGGGTCCTATGTATGTGTCAAATAGAACCGTGAGATCTAAACTGTGCAAGCAAATGATTTATGGTAAATTGAATTGTCTGAAATAGAACTGTTTGATCATTTAACTGTGTGTATAAAAATGACTGATGTTTAATGAATTGTTAGTTATACATAGTAAGTAAAGTTGGCGACCACAGTCGAGGGTGACCTGAAGGCTCCCTTTTCAATAGCTACAACACCGAGGTGTAGGGAAGGGCGCTACTCCATTCCCAGGATTTACCCTTGATACTTACCTTATAATGCTGAGTGTTAAACAAAGCGGTATAAAGTATTATTTTTGTGTCTTTGGTATGACTCGACCTGGGATTGAACCCCGGTCTTCCGGACCATTGGCGAACAATACTTGAACCATTTAACTTTGACATACTTAATTGAACTGAAATAGAACTGATTGATCATTTAACTGTGTGTATGTAAAAATGTGTTTACAAATCGTTTATCTAATATATGTGTAAAAATAGGATTTGGCATTAAATAACCAAAAATGGTTGATATGCCATAAAACCAAACCAAACCAAACCTTAGGAAAAGGTATGAACCTGCTTATCCCCCAGCTTTGACTTTGATAGTATCACTGCTCTTCTCCTACAAGAATGTATTTGGATTTAAATTACCCCCAAAGGTTGACATGGCATTAAAAAACCAAGAAAATAAACCAAACCAGTTTTTATGATTAACAATATTTATAACCTTCCCATTCGAATTTTTCGACAAGCAATTTTTTCACTATCAGTTGGTTTAGCATTTCCTTTTTTGGAAGGAATTTTGAAAGGATTAGATTATGATTATAATCGAATATTTTCAAATGAATCAAATTTCGACATTGAATAACCCATAAGGTATTGATATGCCGTTAAATAAATCAAACCAAATCAATTAAATAAATAGATGATACTCGGCAAATTTTGAAAAATAATCAATTAAAAATTAAGATAAGTGACAATTTCGATGCCCCGACTGTGAGGCTTAGAAAAGGCTGACTGAATCCCTGGGCATGACACAAAACAACATCTGATGGTGACGTTCCTCTTCCTGAACCTCTTCATTACTATTACTTTGAGGTACGCTCTAATCCAGCGTAATAAGTAAAAAGTAAAGTTGGCGACCGTAGTCAAGGGCAACCAGAAGGCTCCTCCCGGTCCATTGGTGAACTCTCTACCCACTAGGCCAATGAGCGTAATAGTATCTATTAAGATTCTATCAATGGGTCAAATAGATCTGTTAGCAAATTATTAGTATTAGATAGGAATACATGAAACCATATAAGTTTAAATTATTCATTCAATAGTTACTTGAAACGAGAATCATTTAATAAGGATTATTATTAGTTTCTTAAAATCGTACAACTGTGGAAAAACAAATGGCTACTGTTAAATAGAAATTTATTTGAAAACAATATAATTGTGTATAAATTATTACTGTTACATAATATTTGAAACCATATAACTCGGTGCAAATTATTTGTATTCGATAAAAATACTTGAAAATTATTTAAAAGGCTATCTCAGATGATTTTGTCATATTGTTAGAACGAAATATCAAATAAATAACTAAATTGAATAAATAAGTAAATGAATAAACTCTTTACCTACACTAAAATTCTATTAGGCATATGATATAAACGTACATGATTCCCTAACCTCTAGGCATGAAATAAACCTAGATGGGTCGACATGCCATTAAAATCAATTAATCAATCAATCTTAAGAAAAAACTACACAAAGAATGTAAATATACACGTACGATGTACATGATTCTCTAACCTCTTGGTATAAACTAAACCTAGACGGGTTGACATGCCGTTAAAATCAATCAATCAATCTATCTATCTGTTTCTTACTATAAAGAGTTCAATCTTCAATGAGTGCTCCAAATTTGAGCCGGACTTTCATAAGCTTTTTTAATAATAATAATAATAATAATAATAATAATAGTAATAATAAAAATAATAATAATAATAATAATAATAATAATAATAATAATAATAATACTATTTTCATTTTTAAAATATGTTTGAACACAGTGACCAAATGTGTGATTTTTACTTGTTTTACGGCATCCCAACATCCCTTTATGATTCATACTCTTCACTCACTCACTAAAATGCTCAGGAATTTCAATGAAAATGGACGACTATTTCAGACCAGGAAGGTTACGCCAATATGATTGAATCATTTCACTTGAAGAAAAGAAAATATTAGAAAAAACTGTTAAGAACCCCCCCCAAAAAACAACAACAATACAAAAAGGTAATTATAGATGTACTATCAATGTTATTCCATTTCTATTAGGCATAAAATTACTCAAGGCAGATTGGCATGCCGTTAAAATCAATCATATCTATTATTTAAAATTTTTGAAGCAGATCTATTTGATGAAACCCTAACCGGTAATTTAGAGTATTCCTTTATTGTCATTATTCCAAGGTTCTCTAGGGAGCAGAGTGGACCTTGGAGTAATGGTAATAATGGGGTGTTTAATACTTAATACTCCCCAAATCACCAAAACTGGAGTCTTACCACCGGATAAGGTTTAGTTTCATATCCAGGATACCTCTTTTTATGTGGGTATTACCCTTCTTCAGAGAATGTAATCGGTGCATTTTAAGCATTGCTCACTGAGAAATATATCAAGTGATTTGGTATAATTAATTATAATTATTCATCTATGACACTTTCAACATCAATAAGTAATTTTATCGCTATTTGCTAATTATTCATAACATTCACGGAATTAATTTTCTGCTTATTCTAATTATATCATACCTCCCACTCGATCCCTACATCAATATGTTATCTGCTTTTGGGAATTTGATGTATGTATGCCCTGGCATAGTCGGCTGAGGCGGTAGAATACATTGACTGCATCTCTGCAGAGGGCTAAGACTCCCCACAACGAGTGTCCTGTGGCCCAGTCGGCTGAGGCTGCAGAATATACCGACTGCATCTCTGCAGAGGGGTAACACTCCCTCAACGAGTGTCCTAGATATGACAATAAACAATCTGATAGTGAGGTTTCAATAATTCTGGAGATTTGGGGAATGCAGAGTACCCGTTTATTGTCATCACTCCCAGGTCTACTCTGACCTGGAATGGTAGCACTTGATAGGTCCTATCTATGGGTTAAATAAAACTAAACAGTGTATTGACGCTAAAATGAATTGTTTAAAATAGAACTGCTTTGGAGATTTTAAGTTTCTACTAATGTTGAATTGAATTTTTTGATATAGAACTGTTTTTATGTATAAAAATGGATTCGGCATTAAATAACCTACAATGATTGATATGCCATAAAATCAAATTAAACCAAACCAAATGCATCCATGCCCGTTTGCCTTTAAAGTATCGTCAAATTTTATGGAGTATAAATATAGCAAATTCATGATGAATAATCTCCTTCTTCATCAGTTGTATACGATCTATTTCTAAATACTTTATTCTTCATGAAGTCAAGAGGAAGTAGTTCCCATTTTTACATCGCTGTTGCCTATAAAATTTTTGCATTTCATTCGGAGCTCAGGTCGGCGTATGATACATTATCTAAAAAGACAGAAAGAAAAAGCAAAACAAAAAAGACGATTTAGCAAAAAGATTTAGCATTAAGACTTAAGGCAACCAGTCTAGGAGAAGGATAAACTCTGAATTCAAATCCGTTGTATTTTGCTAAAATCAAACTGACCTTGTGTCGTACCCTGCTCATGGTGGAGGGGTTGAGTAAATGCGTAATTTTAATTCTAAATAATGAACACAGAATAAGTAAGTCACACACACACACACACACACACACACACACACAGATATGTATGCAGAAAAAGGTAGAACCGAAGAAAGATATATATTTGATAGTTTTTTTATATATTTTTTCTTTCGTTATAACTTTTTCTTCGTAAACTCTGTCCAATTCAATTCAGTTCACGCACACACACACACACACACACACACACACACACACACACACACACACACACACACACATATATATATATATATATATATGTGTGTGTGTTTGCATAAGTGTGTAGGTTGCTGGATATGTGAGTGGGTATGCTATGTGGGTGTATGCGTTGATGTGGGTGTGCGTGTGTATTCGTACGTGTGGTGAGAGAGAGAGAGAGAGAGAGAGAGAGAGAGAAACAGAGACAGACAGACAGAGAAAGAGAGAGAAGTTAACTGCATATGAACTGTTATTCACAATTTGTATATTTTTTCTTATAATTACCAACTCAATTATCATCATTTTATCAATGTTAAATGTATTTATATGTTAAATTCTAATATCCTATATTTTGATTTGCATTTCATTTTGTTGTTTAATTCATTTTGATTTATTGCTATCAATTTTCGCAGAGGAAAAAAAGCAACTTTTGAATGAATGCCATCATTTCAGGGTACAAGTTTCCCATTTCTTTTAGAAAGTTCTGTGTTGAAGTACGAGGAGCATACGATAAGTTTCCAGACTTTTTTCGTATCGGTACTTTTATTGATATGAAACTCTAGTCCCCTTCGAAGTAATCTCCTCCGGCTGCAATGCATTTGTTGTACCGTTCCAACAACTTCTGGAATGCCCCATAGAAGTCCTCTTGTGTGAGCGTGTCAATGACCTTAATCACAGCCTCTTTCATTCCCTCAATTGTCTCCTAACGACAGCTTCTGAGCTTAGGGAATAACCAAAAGTCACAGGAAGCAAGGTCTGGACTATAGGGAGGCTAAGGAACTGTCTTGATGCCCATCTTGGTCAAATAGTCTGTGACAAGGATGGAGTTGTGGACTGGTTCATTGTTCTGGTGGAACTGCCACTGACCCGATTTCAAGAGTGCTGGCCTCTTCCCAAGGAATCTCTTCCTGAACTCCCTTAAAACCTCAACATAGTAACCCTAACCCTAACCCTAACTCTTTGGCCAATCAACTCTAGTGTATTGACTTCCTTACTCCTCTCACACCTCTCATTATCCTTCATAGACTCCCTGCCTTCTTTGAATATCTTATGCCACTCAAAAACTGATGCTCGATTCATGCAAGATGCAGTCTGAAGCATTCCATACGTTTCTGTAGCATTTTTTCCAAGTTTAAAGCAGAATTTTATTGCATATCGTTCTTCTAAAGTGTCCTCACGTCCAGATTGCATTTTTGAAATTCACCAGCTGTGACAATCAGGCTTTAGTAGGGTGTATTCCAATTGCTGCTGTAGCTGTTCATTTGATGGTTTGGTTTGCTGGGTTTTATGGCATATCAACCTTTTTAGGTTATTTAACGCCAAATCCATTTTTATATAAATAATCTGTTCTATTGAAAACAGTTCAGTTTAGCATAAGTACACAGTTTAATTGTCAAAAACATTTCCATTTCAAACTATTCAAGCAGTTATATGTAATAATTCAGTTAAGTGTAAATACAGTTTTAATGTCCAAAAAACAGTTCTATTTGACATAATTCAGTTAAGCATAAGCACGCAGTTTAAGTGTAAGTACGGTTTAATTGTCAAAAACGTTTCTATTTCAAGCTATTCAGTTTACTAAATTCATTTTAGCATAAGTATGCTATTAGTTCTATTTAACCCATAGATAGGGCCCTATCAGGTGCTACCATTCCGGGCCAGAGTGGACCTGGGAGCGATGGCAATGAAGGGGTACTCCGCATTCCCCAAAGCTCCAGCACTGCTGGAACCTCACCATCAGATTGTTTAGTGTCATATACAGGACACTCGTTAGGGGGAGTCTTACCCCTCTGCAGAGGTGCAGTCAGTGTATTCTACAGCCCCAGCTGACTGGGCAACTGTTCATTTGAAGCTGAAATCATAAAAATTGGTCAGTCATCTCATAAGATGTATAGCAATAACATACAGAATTTTCAAGAGTCTACATCAATTTTGAATGTCTGTACAAAAAAAGTCTGGAAACTTATTTCAGTTATTTATTTTAAAGTAATCCCACGCATATATATATATATATATATATATAGAACTTTTTTTGATATTGAAACTAGATTTACAATAAACTGATTTGTTTAATATAGAACTGTTTTGACATTTAACTAAGTGTAAACAAAATCTATACTTACGCTAAACTGAATTTGCCGAATTAGAACTGTTTGAATAAACTGAATAGCTTGAAATAGAAATGTTTTTGACAATGAAATTGTGTGCTCATGCTAAACTGAATTGTTTGAAATAGAACTGATTATTTACATAAAAAATGGATTTGGCGTTAAATAACCCACAAAGGTTGATATGCCATAAAAATGGATTTGGCGTTAAATAACCTACAAAGGTTGATATGCCATTAAAAATTCGCTCTGTATGTGTGTTTTCTTTTATATATATATATATATATTCTGCTAAATTTATATACTAATAGCCATTCATCGAGCACTCCTGTAGAATTATATGAAACTTCTCATATAATCTATAACTGAATAAATCCTGACGCATTGTTTCTGGACGTTAAATTTATATAATCTATATGTACATATAAGAATTAACAGCCATTGGTAAATCAAAAGTGCTCAAATGTCAGTTAGCAGAGTTGTATACAAAACTAAAAGGATTTAGGATCTCACTTTCTTACTTTTGTCTCACTGGGTTTATAAAAATTAGGTTTCATCTAACGAGTATGATTTCTATTTCATAGAAGACATATGGAACTATTTGTCATTAGACCATATACATATATATATATATATATATATATATAATTTTGGAAGAAGAGGTGAAGATTCCAGATTAGCATTTCATCGTTATCTCTATTGTATCAAGAATTTGAATGATTAAAAAAGAAACTTTCAACACCCCACAAGGCACCAACTATACGGCTACCTGCCTCTCGTCACGAAAACTATACAAGTTAGACGAACCAGACACGCAGGACACTGCTGGAGAAGCAAGGACGAACCCGTTAGTGATATACTCCTATGGACGCCCGCATATGGCCAAGCAAAAACAGGACGACCAGCTCGAACCTACATACAGCAGTTATGTGAGGATACGGGATGTAACCCTGAAGACCTGTCAAAAGCGATGAATGGTCAGGGATATCCGTGCTGGCGGCACGACTTGATGATGATGATTAATGTCATATCTAAGACACCACATTTTTATTTTTGGTGGAAGGGGGTCTTGATCCACTTAAAGGGATAGAGTCAGTATCTAGTGATACAACAAACAATTATCACCTTTAGATTTAAAGTCCCAGAAACCCAATCTCGACCTCTTTTTGTCTCTGTTCTTTGAAGAGAGGAGACGTTTCTCTAAACCCTGCTGAGGAACGGGAAAGCCACATAGCTATCTTGTAGTTATTCTTATCAACTAAGCTTTTAACAATTTTCAACCCTTTTCACACATTGGTTGTTCAATGCACTATATGAGTATAGAGTTTGCTGTTGTGACAAATTTGTGTGTTATCTTGTTTTTTAATACAACTGGTATTAAAAAGTATATATTGAGTATATAAATTTCAAATATTTATGTATGTTGGATTGGTTTCATTGTTTAATGGCATATCAACCTTAGTATGTTATTTGATGTCAAAGTCATCCTCGTTGAAGAACACAGAAAGCAGAATTTAAAACGGTATTTTTTTCCGCTTACATTTTATACTAACTCACATTTTCCACGATCATATGTGTATTCATTTTGATGAAAAAAGCAGACATTCATCTGTATTGCAGATTAGCATTATAAATGGTTGAAATCATGCTCCCTTACTTTTGGTCCCTCTGTGCCTATTCAACATGACGTAATGGCCCTTTGACTTCTTGAGTTTGAGACCCCTGCCCTGTGCCACTGTTATTACCAAACTCTACAGCATTGAAACTCAGTAATCAAAAATAAAATTTCACCACCTCAGTGAGCAAAAATAAGACCACACACACACACACACACACATATATATATATATATATATATATAAGATGTCAACTTATTTTTGGCTTGTTGTTTATTCATTAAAAAATGTTTTGCATTTACCTATGTCTTCTTCCTTCTTAGCTAGACTTCGCGAACGAAGATTTATGAAGGAGGCTGTCCACGTCGACTGCAGGCATGTTGATGGTTGACTGGCCGATTCAGGGCAGGCAAGTTTGGCCGCAGCGACTGCAGTTAAAAGTGTTGGTGGCGTTGCGGAAGTAGGCTTGTCCTCTCAGTCTGCACAATGAATTTTTTAGGGGGAGTGCAGTGTGCGCAGTACTGCCCCAATCCTTCACACCCGTGGTCCATCTGTTATGGCCCAGCAAACTGGGACGGTGACAGCGTGGTCCTTGGGTTTTAGGTCAGATTGTCCTTGTCCAAGATGGATTGCCTGCCAAGGCTGTCGTGCTCAATCTGCTCCTGGTATTTGATAGCTATTTGACCCATAGCTTTCTCCCTAAGCAGATATTATCACCTCTGAGACAGGGTGAATCTGGGAGCAATGGTAATTAAGGAACCACTCCTCTCTCCCCAAAACTCAGGAACTCCCGAACCAGAGCCTTACCATTGGTTGAAGTTTAACGTGTTACTTAGGAATCAGCGGAATTAGTTCTACTTTTCGTTAATCGGAGTCATAGACATGGTGTACGATCAAATTCGACAAAACTTCAAGACAAGTATACCTCAGGTGGTCTTGATATGCACTTGGATGCCAACCCAAATATTTCTACGTCCCCGCGAAATGTGCTAGATGGTCGTTAAGCAAGAAGCTTCCTCTGGCCTCTGACAGGTTTTGTTTTTCATCCTGCAGGGTGTCTAACCACCCTCCTCACCAGACAATTTGGTGGGGGTACCGGTTTAGTCGCGGATGACCAGACTATGAAACAGGTAGTACAGGAGTACATAGTACCTGTATCACTATGAGCGATCTGACATAAATATTCATGTATTGGCTATACAATCCCCTTACAACACATAACATCTAATGCAGATTCTTGGAAAAAAAAAAAAAAAAAAAAAAAAACAAAAAAAAAAAAGTCTACGTACCTCTAAAAATCCAGTCCTGATTTTCAGGTTGACAACTCTGATTGAAATGCATGAAGAAAAGGCTATGATGGAATTACGCAAGGAGGATATGTGCTGTTTTGAACGAATCCTGGAAGCAGTACCTTACAAAAGGCAGCTGTACGGCCACTTACTTCTTATCTCACCATGCATCCAAGTAAGACACCCAAGACATAATTGGAACTGCAGGTGATGAAAGGATTAACTTATAAACAACATTCTCTTTTATGGACTTTACGCATAGACATAGAAGTGTTGGCTGACCAGTACGGTTTTACATTCATCAGCCTTGCGTGGACATTGGATGCCGTCTAAAGGATTTAGCAAGAGTGATAGCCGATAGGGATGAATGGAGAGAGAGAGAGAGAGAGAGAGAGAGAGAGAGAGAGAGAGAGAGAGAGAAGGCAATTCATGTTGTTGGCACGCCTTGATGATCATGAAACCCTATCGACTAGGGTGATGAATATGTATGTGTGTGTGCGTGTGTGTGTGTGTGTACGTGTGTGTGTGTGAACGCGGATGTTCTGCCTTGTTGTCTAAGTATGTGTGTGTGTGCAAGTGTCTATGTGTATATGTGAACGCGGGTGTGCTGCCTTGTTGTCTAAGTATGTGTGTGCGTGTGTATGTGTGTGTTTGTGAGAGTGTGTGAACGCGGGTGTGCTGCCTTGTTGTCTAAGTATGTGTGTGCGTGTGTATGTGTGTGTTTGTGAGAGTGTGTGAATGCGGGTGTGCTGCCTTGTTGTCTAAGTATGTGTGTGCGTGTGTATGTGTGTGTGTGTGTGTATGTATGTGTGTGAACGCGGGTGTACTGCCTTGTTGTCTAAGTATCCATTTTGCTATTCGACAGTGTCATGCCTGTATGATAAACTGTTTCCAACTTGAAAGTAAATAAATAAATAAATAGATAAAAATGCTTACAAGAAAAACGACATAATTTTCTATTTCGTTTTTTTTTTTTCTATTTCTTTATTGTCTTTAATGTCGTCTCGTTTACCAATTCCCGTTAGGGTCTTTTATTATTTGTATATACATATATATTTTGGTTCTTTCTTTCTTTTAGGTCTCAATTCTTCCTCGTTCCTCTTCCCTGCCCTCGACTCTTTCTCTTCCCACATTTCAGTACCGTTATCCACCCTACACACACACACACACACACACACACACACACACACACACACACACACACACACACACACACACACCCACCTTTGGTTTCGCGTTGGGTTGACAACACAGTGACCAAAGCGATCACAACAAACAAATTGTAACCAGAGACGAGAGACTTCGCGTCTGGAAGCCAGTGGAGAACTGCACACGCCCATCCTGGGTCGCTGTCGCCAGAGAATACGACTACGATGACGATTACGACGACAACGACGACGAAGCCGGCGTTGACGGTTATAGCAGAGTTACCTCCCGTGTCAACCTACAAAAAATGCATTTCCTTTTTAATAAATCTATCCCCCCCCGTATACATTCTCTTTCTTTCTTTCTTTCTTTCTGTTTCAACCGCACCATCTTGTGCCCATCCCTCTTATTTGTTAGTGCTTGTGAACTTACAAACACGCGCGGCCTCCTCAAAATGTTTGTGCAGTCTTAAAACTTAAATTAAAATTCAATTTAAAACAATATATGCATATGTGTGTGTTTGAGGGGGATATTTATGATATGAGAACTGTAATATAAGATTTGAAACATTTTCTGTTTATATGTAGAGCTAAACGAGACAAAAAGAATTAGTATCTATATATTACTAAACTTCTCCCCTCATATATATATATATATATATATATATATATATAGTATCGCCCGTAAGTATACACCAACTGATTATTTTAAACAATAAGATGATTTTCTCTTGAAACGAAGATACGAGGATTTTATTATTTCTAGTGCAAGATTATACAATCAAAACGGATATTGTAAGATAGCATCAATTACATAACTATACAGGACTGAAACTCCATAACCAAAAAATAAATCGGCCTATTGAACTATTGCCTGTGTCGGCAGGATCAATTTTATGGTTTCATGCCTGATGTGCCCCAGAAGGGGAATACCGACGTGGCAAAGAATTTCTGGCACGGCTTGTCCTTTGCGCAATCGCATAAGAAGGCCCTGTGCCACGCTTCATCTTGGTGGGGAGATGAGCAAATATCACCTCTTGACGGGGCCTAGAATACATATCCCAAGTAGAGGGCTAAGGCCCGTCTCCTTAAAATGAAGTTGTCTGTGCCTAACATTAAACTAACTCTGGTGGCAAGGCTCCTGTTCTATGGCTCTGCGGAAATTGAAATCACATTTGCGTTGCAACTATTCCCAGGTTCACCCAGACTCGGAGTGGTAGTAGCTGTTAGGGTCCCACATATAGGTCAAATAGACATTTTTGAAAATAGTTTAGCGAGTAGGAATGTTTGTTATTGTTTTTGCGAAGGTGTGTTGTTGTTTTTAGAGAAGAAATGTATTCTTGCGTGTTGTTATTCTCTCGCTAAGTGTTGTTGGAAAATAAAGGAAGATGATGAAGAAGTAAGAAGACGAAGATACCGTTAGGTTTTATATGAAGGTTTTTAATGGCAGCATGGAATAAAAAGTTTACGTTTATGCTGCAAGTCTCGTAGGAAGGAAAGAAGTAAGGAAACGAAATGAAGTTATGATAGAGTTGAGAAAGCATTTTAGCAACTAAATGCCTGAGCGAAAAGTGCATTGTTAGGTTAAGGCATTGTTGGATGTGCGAGGGAGATATGTTCGCCATAGTGTAGCAAAAGTCGTGTTTGCTGTTTGAGGAGAGAAACGTTGAAGTCACCGTGAGTTTGTGGTTCTGGTTTTTTCGGGGAGAAGCGTGAATGTCTCCAAAAAATGTTGCCTAGTGAAGAAGTAGCTAGGTGTCGGAGCGGAATTTTGCATCGCAGTCGACATAGCCTATTTTGGAGGTGACGTAAAGTTGTTCCTGTGTGTGGTGTATTGAATTCATCTAATTCATATTCAACTTGGAACCCTTGGTCTAAGAGAAATAGACGCAAGGGGTCCATAAATTAGACTGCTTCCCTCATGGTGGTGTGATGCTGCTGTTGCTATTGAAGAGCAGACAGTAAGACGTCCGTACCGAACGAAGGAGTTCCGAGAAAAAGAAAGTGTTTGGCAGATTTCCCCAGTTTGTTCTGCCCGGAAAGATGGTCCGGTGTGAATAGAATAAGTCATCCTGATTGGGTGAAATTATGCGTCGACCCTAACGGTCGAATTAAATTACGCCCCAAACAAGAATACGAAATTCTTTCTGCTACAATAGTATTATATAGGAATATACAATTGAAAATATTATTAAATAGGATACAATTATACAACTGAAAATAGTATTATATAGAAACATACAATTAAGCAAACAGACTATCTGTAGTGGCAAGGGATACTTGAAACCATATAACTGTGCAAACGAATGATTATTATTATTAAATTGGAATAGTTATTTAAAATCGTATAATTGTGTTTCAATTATAAGTATCAGGAAGATCTAAAACCATAACTGTATTCAATTTTTTGCATTAATAATAGTTGATTGAAATCTTATAATTGTTTTTAAAAAGACTTGCTTCGGCATCTCATAAAATAATCAACCACCTGAAAAAAAAAAAAAAAAGACAAAAAAATTCCATCAATATATATACAGTGGAATCTCTGTTGTCGAACATGATTTGTTCCCAAATTATTTTCTGAATTTTTTTCCATAAATGTAAATGAAGTTATTTGAAGTTGGTTTATAGCAAAAATTACTTCAATTTCACAAAAGTATAGGGTGGCCCATAAAAGACTGACACATTAAGAAATTGCTTTCAATGATGCCTCTTGGCAAACACTTTTGCAATGACCACTTTGTGGGTGGTCTGTCACTGTGCTTTGAGTTTTAAATCTGTACACTAAGTTCTTTATCGTGTTTGTAGTTGGAGGATTCTTCGCATTAAAATTGGTGACACAGTATTTTCTTACCGTTGAAATTGTAGATCTATCCGTTGAATAGTAAAATTCTATTGTTTGAGTTTATTTTTTTCACTCTGTAACTGAACTTTTTCCATTTCCTAAAATGACTGACGATATGTGATGAATAATATAAAAAACTAAATTAAAAACAAGAAAATTATATCTTTTTAAAATGTGTCAGACTTTTGTGGGCCACTCTTTATTGTTTTGAGTCTATTTAGCACCAAATCAGAGTGCCCCAGGCTTGAACAGAGGTCTCTCATCAGATATTTGGTAACCAAGAAGTGCAAACCATGTGAAATTTACAGAAGAAGAAGCGATGTGTACGGAGCGGTCGTATCGATACTGCTGTATGGATGCACTACTTGGACGCTAACTAAACGGCTGGAGAAGAAGCTAGACGGCAATTACACAAGAATTTGCGAGCAATATTGAACAAGTCCTGGAGGCAACACTCCACAAGGCACCAACTATACGGTCACTTGCCTTCCATCACGAAAACTATCCAAGTTAGACGCACCAGACATGCAGGACGCTGTTGGAGAAGCAGGGACGAGCTCATAAGTGATTTACTCCTATGGAACCCCACATATGGCCGAGCAAAAGCAGGACGACCAACTCGAACATAAATACAGAAGCTATGTGAGGATACGGGATGTAGCCTTGAAGTCCTGCCGGAGGCGATGAACGATAGAGAGAAGTGGCGAGAGAGAGAGTCAGGGATATCCGTGCTAGCGACACGACATGATGATCATCATCATCATTAGACAAAATATTTACAAATGGGCTAAACATGGATTTTCCACAACGAACCTGAATAGAAAAAACAGTCAATGGAGTGGAAATACATTGACTTTCCAATATAATAACTGTTCCGGTGCAGTGATCAGTAAAGAAGGTCACGCTGATAGTTTTCTAGGACATGAAAAGAACCATCACTATTGATTTCAGGGAAAAAGGCGGAATTGTAAACAATGCTTCGTATTGCCAATTGATTAGGCAATATTTCACCTTATTTATTCAGTGACCTTCGAATTTATTCCACTTCCGTACAGACTTAAATTCAAAGTTTTAAATAAAACAGTTTACGCTGATAAAAGATTCAGAAGTGTCTGAAAATTGTGCTCGCATATATTGTTGTCCTATGCGTCAATTAGCCCACAATATCGTCTTTCTCTATGAAGCAGCCTGTTGGTTGGAGTCTAATTTCTACATACAACCGAATTACCAAAACGACCAATTATTTTACCCACAGTATTTACCTTAACCCACTGCCTGAGGCAGGATGCGCCACAAGGTGAAATTTCTCGGTGGAGAGCCTCCAGTGCACGAATCTTCGGTTAAGATCGGTACTAAAAATTGCTTGGTCAAGAACGGCGTCATCACATTGAAAGATACCCCATCAAAGAATGAACCAGACTCTTGCTCTTAGAAAAGTACGGATAGGTGTTGGCTAGGGCTGAGCTCTTTGATATATGGGCAAGAACCGAAACTCGTGCTTGGTTTCACCACAAATAATAATGATAGTCGAACACTATCTATATATATAGATAGATAGTACAGTCAATGTATTTATAGCGTTCGACTCTTTTATGATTATTTTTTTATTTTTAATGATAAAATATTCGAATGCTCTCTCTCTCTCTCTATATATATATATATATATATATATGTGTGTGTGTGTGTGTGTGTGTGTGCATATTTAGTTTCCGACTCTTTTATTACTCGTATTTGTGGCGAAACAAAGCGGTTCTTGCTGATACGAACTCATAGGCGACAATCTCAAATGAACCCTTACACATGGACACACCATTATATGGTGACAGTTAAGGATTTCCATACATTAGTTCTATATGGATACGGGATAGAGCCTAGAGGATCCACCAGGAGTGATGGACGATAGGGACGGATGGAGAGAGAGATTGTGAGAGAGAGTTAAATGACTCCGTGCAATTAACATGTCTTGATGCTAGTGGTGATGATGACATATATATATATATATATATATATATATATATATAATTACAATAACGGGGACGTTCTCCTAAATTATCTTATTTGGATATTTTGGTTTAAAATCGCTTTAAGAAAAAGAAGACAAATATCAAAAGATTATGTTGTAAATAATTACGTGGTGCCTTCAATAAGTTTTCAGACATTTTTTGTTCAGGTATTTGAAATTGGCGTAATTCTTGAAAATTCACTATGTTATTGCTATACATCTTATGAGATGACGGACCAATTTTTATGATTTCAAGTTCAAATGAACAGCTACAGCAGCAATTGGAATACACCCTATTAAAGCCTAATTGTCACAGCTGGTGAATTTCAAAAATGCAATTTGGTCTCCAGAAGAACGATATGCAATAAAATTCTGTTTTAAACTTGGAAAAAATACCACAGAAATGCATGGAATACTTCAGACTGCTTTTGGAGCATCTTGCATGAATCGAGCATCAGTTTTTGAGTGGCATAAGAGATTCAAGGACGGCAGGGAGTCTGTGAGGGATGATGAGAGGTGTGCGAGGAGTAAGGAAGTCAATACACCAGGATTGATTGGCCAAAAGGTTAGGGTTAGGGTTACTATGTTGAGGTTTTAAGGGAGTTCAGGAAGAGATTCCTTGGGAAGAGGCCAGCACTCTTCAAATCGGGTCAGTGGCATTTCCACCAGGCCACAACACCATCCTTGTCACAGACTATTTGAGCAAGATGGGCATCAAGACAGTTCCTCAGCCTCCCTATAGTCCAGACCTTGTTTCCTGTGACTTTTGGTTATTCCCTAAGCTCAGAGGCTGTCGTTATGAGACAATTGAGGAGATGAAAGATCATTGACACGCTCAAACAAGACGACTTCCATGGGGCCTTTCAGAAGAAGTTGTTGGAACGGTGCAACAAGTGCATTGCAGCCGGAGGTGATTGCTTCGAAGGTGACTTGAGTTTCATGTGTGTACTATCAGTAAAAGTGTCCACACGAAAAAAAGTCTGGAAACTTATTTAACGATCCTCGGAACTCTTTTAATATCTTTTTGATAACAGCTTTTTATTTATTTTTTTATTATCTTATAAGTGATTGCTTTAATTATTCTAAAGTGTCAAGTTTTACTTTTACAACATGAAAACAAATCATCAATTTTTTCATTTTAGATGTATAAGGAACTCTCAAAAAGTTCTAAGCCTCCCCCAGAAAGAAAAGACGAAGCTGAACATTTTTGTTGTGGTAAAACACAACACCTTCTTATAAAACTCGAGAAACTAATTCAGATTTCTCGCTTAATTTCTGTGCAGATGTGGCCCATACAAATGTAAAAGGTGTACAACAAATCTAAAATCTATGTGAAGCTTAGAACTTTTTGAATGACCCTCATATATATATATATATATATATATATATATATATATATATATATATATATATAACAATTGTTAAGAGTACGTGCTGGTACTATTTCACTTAACCTTTAAAAACTAAAGAGCAATCGACAAGAATTTATTTCAGAAGCTAACCTAAGCCCAAAGTTTAAGTTGAGGAGTAAGAAATCCTTTTAATTTTTTCATTTTGATTATTTTTTAATCAGCAGTGATTAAAAAGCCGAGAATCAGAATATTAAAAAAAAAGAAAGAAAAACGATGAATCATTTTAATTTCAATGAAAGAGTGCAATTTCTGACTTACTCTGATAAAAACCAAAAGCATAAACACGCGTACATACACATATATGGCAACAATTCTCATTCTTTTATCATCATTTAGGTTATATATTTACCTGCCTTTGAGCGAGCCCACCTGGCGTTCGTGAACCGAATGAGCCACTGTAAACTGATCACCAGATCCCGGGGAGCCTTTTCTCCAAGTAGTAATTGTTTTGCAGGGCTGTGTAATTCGTTCGGCATCTGAGGCTCCTCTAAAGGGAATGCCGAAGGGACCAAGCATTTTTTGTGACGACCACGCATGTCTCGCTTTGCGCGGGGTCTCCGACATGAAAATGATCTTTTGTCAAATCTGGCTTGGTGGGAGGTAAGAACTCAGGTTATTGGAAGTCGGAGGCGGTATTAGCACACAAATGTATGAGATTGAAAGCTATCAGCGTCGGGTTTTTTAAATTAATGAAATAAGAATAAGTTTTCTAAATTCTGTTTTTTTTTTTTTGCTGCGAGCAATATTGAACAAGTCCGGGAGGCAACAACCCACAAAGCAGTAGCTGTACGGCCACCTACCTCCCATCACGAAAATTATCCAAGTTAGACGAACCAGACATGCAAGACACTGCTGGAGAAGAAGGGAAGAGCTCATAAGTGATGTACTCCTATGGAACCCTTCACATGGCCGAACAAAAGCAGGGCGACCAGCTCGAACCTACATACAGCAGCTCTGTGAGGATAAGGGGTGTAGCCCTGAGGACCTGCTGGAAGCGATGAACGATAGGGAGAGGTGGCGAGAGAGTGTCAGGGATATCTGTGCTGATGGCAAGACAAGATGATGATGATAATGGTCAGAATTTCCTTGGTTCATTATTTTAATAATTCGAAGTTTTATTTTGAACAAACAAAATAATTCGATAAAACTAGAGGGGAATGCCTATTCTGACCCTTCCTTCCAATATATCTCCCTAGAGAGCAATCGACAGCAATTTATATCAGAAGCCCGATGTTTATGTTGAGGAGTAAGCAATCCTTTAAATTGTTTGATTGTGATTCGAAATTTTATTTTGAATAATTAGAATAATTCGATAAAACTTGAGGGGATACTTATTCAGGCCCTTCCTCTCAGCAATCAAACTAAAAATGTAGTATATAACAAAGTTCTTCAGAAGTCAAAATTTAATAAAGATACAGAATTTAAGTTTTGTTAAGCCCAGCACTGGTACTGTAGCTTGTATAGATATGAACTATAATAAGATGTTCTTTTTCCGAATTATATAAAACAATTAAAGATACTTTTGTAAAGATTTTTTTAATTGGTATTTTTCTTTGGTTGGTTTGAAAAACGCTTGGTTGGGTTTTATTGTATATAAACCCTTGTATGTTTTTAATGCCAAATCACACACACACACATATATATATATGTATATCATAGACTAGATTGAAGAATCTAGTCTGCGCTACTAGTTACCCACAGCTGGAGGGAGAATAACTAGATTCATACCTTTCCCAAGGGTATTAGTGAAATGCAATCAGTGTCGTCCAGGATTTGAACTCGTGTCGCCGTGTCCATTTCCAGCGATATATATATATATATATATATATATATATATATATATATATACAATTAGAATTAAAATTCAACTCTAAACCCGTTCTAAATCAGCATAATAATGTTCACTACAACATATATTGTCTAGACACATTCAACACACGAAATACCGTCGCCAACACTTTTATGAAAAAGTTTTGTCTCAACAAATTATTAAATTATTGTACCCACAGTTTCACTAAAACAAATATCATTTCAACCCCCACTGATTTTAGCCAACACTTTCACCCCAAAAATATCGTCCTCAACATATTTCACACAATATTTTATCACAAAAAACTATCATTTTTAATTTTTTTTACACGTTGTTAACGAATACTTTGTAGGTAACATCTTTTGAACGATCCACTACTCATTTGTTAATACAGAATTAAATGGTTTCAAGGATAGAACATGATCTAAATATTTCTATTTGTCGCATAGATGAGACCCTAATAGGTACTATCACTCCAGGTGCCCGTGGTGTAGTCGTTATCGTCGTGGGAAATGGACACGGTGACACGAGTTCAAATCCTGAACGAGACTGGTTGCATTTCACATAGCACTAATACCCTTGGGGAAGGTATGAATCCAATTATTCTCCCTCCAGCTATGGGTAAATAGTGGGACAGACTAGGTTCTTCAGCCTTGGTTAGGCAACTAGTCTAGGAGAAGGAAAACTCTGAATTCAAACCTGTTAAACTCCGCTTAAAAATTGACCTTGTGTCATATCCTGCCCGAGCGGAGGGGTTGGTAAATAGTATCACTCCAGGTTAGAGTGAACCAAGAAGTAGCGGCAATGAAAGGGTAGTTCACATTATCTAAAGCTCCAGAAATGGAGCCTCATTATCAGATGGCTTTGTAGCATCTCCAGGACAGTTGTTGAGGAGTATTCTACAGCCCAAGCCAACTGGTCTGGGTATTTTTGGATTTAAATATATATATATATCATTGAGGAACAAGAAAATCAATAAGTGTATTCCATTATGAATTAATTTCGCCCAATCGATTGTTTCTCGATGATATTTAGTTCTACATAAGCTTATTTATATATGTTGACATATATTATAAACATTACATTGAGCACTCAATTGTTATAATTCCGTTTAATTTATGAAGCGTTTTTGCTTAGATGTGGAATAAGGCTGAATGAATTGGGCACCCAATAAGACTCGAACTCACTCTTGCATGTTTGCTAGTCAACGCTACCCGAACCACCGTATTCCGTTTTAATATATCTATAGAATCGATTGATAATATATATATATATATATATATATATATATATATATGTTTATGTATGTGTGTGTGTGTGTGTGTGTGTGTGTGTGTGTGTGTGTGTGTGTGATATACATGTAATGTATGTAATATATATGTAATATATAGTTACAGTTCCTTTGTTCAAAGTGATCATTGGATAAATCCTGAAGTTATTGTTAGACCAAAACAAAGAAAAATATCAAAGACCGCTAACTGATTATGTGTAGCTCCTCCATTTTTCTTTATTACGTGACATGATGTACCATGAATTGTTCCTGGCATGTGCCAAGGTCTGTCTGTAACAGAGTTTTCTTGGTTGGATGTGGCTGCAAGAAATTTACAGAAGTAGGCAACATTTACCATATATTTTTAATAGTGTTTAATGGTGTTTAAGTTTAGCGATCATAGGGAGAAATAGAAAATGACAAGGCGCATTCCCGTTTCACTAGACGACCTTGCAAACTCCAATAGAACCAGTTCTGTGCAAATTCTGGGTGCCATTGAGACGACTTACCAAGAGCGATAGCCGATAGGGATTGATATCGAGAGAGAGAGAGAGAGAGAGAGAATCCGTGTTGTCGGCTCGCTTTGATGATGATGATGATTACGTAGCTACAACCAACATGCACAACATTCTACTGATAGGCTCGATTCATTGCTTCATGTGGTCTCTTTCCCACACAAATTCTACGGGAAATGTGCTTCGTCTGATCAGGCGAGACGGCGCCAGTCTTCCGCTGTCCAATGGTGTAATAACCGATAGTATCCTTGTTCGTCGACGATAACGAAACCTTATAGAATGCAGTGTTTACTTTGTTAACAAGGGACCATTGGATCAATCCTAAAGTTGCCTTACACCAAAACAAAATCCTTCAGCCTATTACGTCACACGTTCATCATCCGGGTGAGTCCATTTCGACAAGAGTCGTAGAGCAAAACCGTCCAATGTGTTGCTGTCTTTAATTTGTTGGCACTTAAGTTTATTTGTTCTGAGCCGCTGTTTTCCTTCATCTCTCTTATAGTTATTCTTCCATCCTGCTTCACTCTTTCCTACTTTTCCAATAACTTCTTCTTCTTCTTCTTCTTCTTCTTCTTCTTCTTCTTCTTCTTCTTCTTCTTCTTCTTCTTCTTCTTCTTCTTCAGATTTAATATGTGGTTATTCACTGAAGTCTGAGTGGCAGCAAGTCTCCTACGATCTCCAGGACTCTTCCATCTATCGGAGATGATCTTAACAGTGCAGTGTTCTGGATGGTCTTGAGACTTCGTCTGATCTCCAATTCACCCATCCTCTTTACCAGGCCTCTAGTAACCTTTCCAAGGGCTCCGACTGTAATTAGTATCACCGTCACTTTCAGCTTTTTCAGCTCTCTGGCTAGATTCAAGTAGTTGTCTATCGGTTTGTTTTTTAAATGTTTTCTTTCTAGTCTGTTGCAACGACAAAATCCACTAGATGACAAGGTTTTTTCCTTGTTAATTAATGCTAGGTCTGATCTCCTGACCGGGGTGGGGGAGGCCCGTTTGTATCTCAGAGTCCCAGAGAATTTTATGAGTTTTATTTTCGACAGATTCTGCTGACAGGCTCAATTCATTGCTTCATATGGTTTCTTTCCCACATAAATTCTCCGGGAAACATGCCTCATCTGATCGAGCGACACGACGCCAGCCTTCCGCGGTCCAACAGCGTAATATAAAATACTTTGGTGTGAATAATGGTATCCTTGGGTGACGATAACGAAACCTCGTAGAATGCAATATTCCTGGCACGACGCATTTCTAAAAGTAAGGAGCACTGATGTAGAGCCTTGCAGTAGACATGAGACTCAAGTCAAAAACCTGTGGAGGTGATCACCAGCATTCATGCATCATGGATCATTCTTTGCCATTCTGTGTGGGAACTAAGGTACCAAGTTGAACATCATGTATGAAGACAGAGAGAAGATCTGTGATTTAGTCAGCTGGGATACCAATTCGGAGAGAAGCAGTCGCATAAATAAAACTTAACATGTAAACAACGCGAAAGGTACTTCAAAGATCCCCAAGGAGGCTATTGTGAAATGATTGTTAAAGAATTTCTCTTTTTAAATTGACGGTGGAAGTCTTAACTTTATATTTCTAATATTCATTAATTCTACTTCATTATTTCATTCTAATATTCATTAATTCTACTTCATTATTTCATTCTTTATTCTTTATTTTTTCTACATTCTTTCATTATCTATTCTCATATCCTTTTTTCATTCATGTATTCTTTTTTCAAATATTTTTTTACATTTGTGATTCTCTTTTCATGACTTGTACAACCTCACCAATTAACCGACTTTCTCCCACGTGGTGTTAGTATTTTAAAAAGTCAGCGCCGGTTTTGGTAGAAATTGTAGCAACCATAGGTTAGGTCTACAAAGGAAGAAGAATGATATAAAGTCTAGAATAAAATCATATTTATTGATTGCCTGCCACTGCTTCTCTTAAACCAAACAGATTCTCGATTTTTGATATGATATCAAGTATTCCTATAAAATAAAAATAATTTGCACACAGTGGTACGGTTGAAAGTATTCCTAAATGATACTTATAATCTGTGCACTGTTATATGGTTTTAAATTGCTTTCTATTCAACAGTGGTCATTTGTTTGCATACAGTGATATGGTTTCAAGTATGTATTTACCAACCCCTCTGCACGGGCAGGATGTCACAGAAGGTCAATTTTTAAGCGGGGTTTAGAAGCTTTGAATATAAACTTTTTATTCTATTAGACAGGTTGCCTCCTATACTATTTATCAACGAGGACCATTAAATAAGTTTCCAGACTTTTTTCGTATGGGCACTTTTATTGGTAGTACACACATGAAACTCTAGTCCCCTTTGAAGTAATATCCTCCGGCTGCAATGCACTTGTTGTACCGTTCCAACATCTTCTGAAAGGCCCCATGGAAGTCCTCTGGTGTGAGCGTGTTAATGACCTTCGTCACTGCCTCTTTCATCTCCTCAATTGTCTCATAACGACAGCCTCTGAGCTTAGGGAATAACCAAAAGTCACAGGGAGCAAGGTCTGGACTATAGGGAGGCTGAGGAACTGTCTTGATGCCCATCTTGCTCAAATAGTCTGTGACAAGGATGCAGTTGTAGTTTGGTGCATTGTCCTCGTGGAAATGCCACTGGGCTAGTTTGAAGAGTGTTGGCCTTTTCCGACGGAATCTTTTCCTGAACTTCCTTAAAACCTCGTCATAGTAACCCTAACCCTTTGGCCAATCAACTCTGGTGTATTGACGTCCTTACTCCACCCACACAGACTCCCTGCCTTCCTTGAACCTCTTATGCCACTCAAAAACTGATGCTCGATTCATGCAAAATGGTCGAAAAGCAGTCTGAAGCATTCCATACGTTTCTGTGGCATTTTTTCTAAGTCTAAAACAGAATTTTATTGCATATCGTTTTTCTAAAGTGTCCTCACGTCCAGATTGTATTTTTAAAATTCACCAGCTGTGACAATTAGGCTTTAGTTGGGTGTATTCCAATTACTGCTGTAGCTGTTAATTTGAAGCTGAAATCATAAAAATTGGTCAGTCATCTCATAAGATGTATAGCAATTTTCAAGAGTCTATGACAATTGTAAATGCCTTTACAAAAAGTCTGGAAACTTATTGAAGGCACTACGTATAACTGGAGGGAAAATAATCGGATTCATGACTTTTGCAAGGTTATTAGTACTATGTGAAATGTAGTCAGCGTCATCCAGGAATTGAACTCGTATTGCCATATTCATTTCCTATAATGATGAATATCGCACCTCCAAATTTTCATGTAACTAATAAAAATCCATAATAAACAATTACAGCTTTTTGTAACTATTCTTAATACAAATAATTCACAGTTATATGATATCAAGTATTCCTATCAAATACGAATAATTTGGAGTCAGTATTATGATATCAAGTATCAATATCTAATACTAATAATTATATGGCTTCAAGTAATTATTTCTTTTTAATAATATCATTTGTTTGTAGTCAGTTATATAGTTTCAAGTAAGTAATTATAACTAAATTTGGCGACCTAAGTCGAGGGTGACTCGAAGACTCCGTTTTCAATAGCTACAACACAGACGTGTATGGGAGAGTGCTACTCCATTCCCTGGATTGTTCCACTTTACCCTTGATCCATACCTTATAACGCTGTGAGTTAAGCAAGGCGGCATCAAGTACCAAGTCTTTGGTAAGACTCGAACTGAGATTGAAACCCGGTCTCCCGGACCATTGGCGAACACTTTATAGTCTCTAGTACCTATTCTTAAGTGTTGACTTTACAGTTATATGACATCAAGCAATTGAATGCTCATAAATAACTCTCTAAATATTTTCATTTAACGGCTTCCTTAATAATTTTAGAAGTTAGTTCTAACACTAGTCGCGCTATTACGTTCACTTTCGGACTAATACCCTCAAGAGAAAGGTTTGAGTCCCTTATCTCCTCAGCTATATGTTAAATAATTCAATTATCCTTCTACAAGGATGGTTTGGGCATTAAATAACCTACGAAGTTTGATATGTCATTAAACAAAGAAACGAAGACAAAACCAAGCTAATTAACAAATTTGATCTGGAAAAATATGCTTATTGACTAGCTTGAAAAAAAAAATGGTTGCCTAATTTGGCCTCACAATCTGGCATCCATGTGGTGCATCCATATAGTAGTATTGCTACAGCTACTGCTTGAAATGAAAACCCTGTTTTATTTTATCAGGGAGTCCAGATTTCCATTTGATGAATAATCTGGTAATAGCAGGCCAGGCTTTTATAATCCATATTTTTCATCACTTTTTGTAGATGAAATATTGTTGCCGAGTTAAATGGACTGTTTTATTAATTTTAGAGGCTTACCACTTCAAGTGGGGATGTTTACTTGTTTAAAACACATCAACTCTGTTTTATTTGCGTTCATGTAGAGGTTGCTTTCTCCAGGTGATGCAGCAGTGATTTGTCTAGGGCAGGTGTATTTGCGAAAAGTACTTGATCATCTGCGTAGTCTGCGTCTAATATTGCTTCTCGCTGCTTGGGCAGGTATATTTGTGGAAAGTACTTGATCATCTGCGTAGTCTGCGGCTGTTATTGCTTTCTGTTGCCTTCTCCAGGTGATGCAGCAGTGATTTAGCTTGGGCAGGTGTATTTGTGAAAAGTACTTTATCATCTTCGTAGTCTGCTTCTGTTATTGCTTCTGATGGATATCATCTGCTTCTTGTCCTTTTTAATGTGAAACAATTTTTTTTATTAGATCTTTTGACATTCTTAGGACGTAATATTGGTAGCTCATAAATGTATATCGTGCTAATGTATTCTCTTGCAAGACTCCAGTGACAACATATATATATATTGGTTCTTTCACAATTTTGGAAACAAAAGGATCGGGCAAAAATCAACCAGCAAAAATGATCGAGGGATAAAAATTACGTTAATTGAAAGGTAAAACGATTGCATTTTAAGATTTGCAACCATTTAGTCTCAACCATGAACAGAAATGTCAAGGGGAGCTCTAGAGTACATGCTCTTGATGTCCGCCGTTCAGTTGAAGTCAATGCTGAATCAGGCGTGCAAAGTTGTGGACTACGCGTGCACATTCCTCCGGAGGGTTCGAATTGTTATCGGAGGCCAAGATGGTGAGGAACCCGTTGCTCTACGATCTTCATAGTTGCAATGAGCTTCGAAGTTATTAACGAACTTTAAAATCTGACTTTTGTTGGGAATTGTGTTAAGATTAAATTTCATTTTGTATCTTACTTAAAAAATATTGAAAGATATTGTTTCGTTACATGTCTTTACACAAAAAGATGTTCTGCACTCTCATCCAAGGCAATAATTTTGGCCTATTTGGTTGAATATATATATCAAAATGTTAACTATCTCCCAGGAATAATCAGAAAAGGGAAAGAAAATAAAGTCAACAGGGACGACCTAAGATACCGTTGCTTTGTTTCAACAATTTTGAAATACCCTATATATATATATATATATATGTACGCTTAACTCGTACAAAGTTGTATTGTACTTGCAAAGGTTGTATTGCTTTTGCAATATACACACTCCCTGAAGATGGCCTATGATGCATCCCAAAGTACTTGGGAACAAATTAATTCTGGAAAATCCATTAGCCAATTACGGCCGAATATTATCACATCCATACGGTGACTTGAACGGATCAAAATAAAAATATATTGTCTAAAGACGTCTATACTCTTAAACTAAATATGTCGTAACACACACACACACACACATACACACACACACACACACACACACACACATATATATATATATATATATATATATATATATATATATATGTCCGTCATTTTCTTTTGATTTGCAATATATTGCATAACTTCGTATCAATTCTTATCTGTCACCCTTTCCCAAACTCTCCCTCTATCTCTCCCGATTTGTCTCTTCTTTGCCTCACTAATTTTCACTCTTAATTACTAAAATTTATACAAGATGTGATTAAAACAAAAGATTTAGTAAAAAGATGATGCCAGACGTCAAGATAGCTGTCTAGATATCTCAAAGAAATCAAAACGATTTAGTGCCAATTAAAAGAAAAATGATAAAGCCAATCAAGATACTCATTCATAATACAAACACTTATATGCATATCAAAAGAGGAAATAAAACATTAACAAATAAATGAAATAAATAAAATATTTAAAAAGAATTATGATTGAATATCACTGACACACACACACACACACACACAAATACACACGCACAATATATATATATATATATATATATAAGCATTAAATAATAAAGACACATTTTGTCTACATAATTTTATTAGCATCCTCTCAAGTTTTCTGACAAGTATTTTGGTTTTAAGTTGGAGTTCGTAGATTAATTTACTGAAATTGTCCTGAAAGCTTTCGGACTCTACATAGGCTATGATCAAGGGTTGTTTGCAAGTGTATAGGTTTTTTTGTTTTTGTATTTTTTAAGTTTTTAAGCTTTTTTATGACATTACAAAAAAAATTACATAAACGTATAGTTGGATTAAATTGAGATGCTGATGACATCGAACGAATTTAAAACGGAACGCTATCAACGGAAATAGAATATTTATTAAGTGAAATAGAATATTTTTAAAAATTTCTCTTTTTCACTTCGTTAATAACTCATAAAAAAACAAAATAACTAAAGGCATTTCAAAATCCTATAAAAATTATATAGACAAAATGTGTCTTCATCATTTAATCAAACAAGCTTAAACGAAAGACTGCTGCTCAACAACACACACACACACACACACACACACACACACACACACACACACACACATATATATATATATATATATATATATACATATATCATCAAGTCTTACTGAACCTTGGCCCTTTCTTGCTATCCGTCTCTATCATCCATCATTTCTACAAGGTCGTCTAGACTGCATCCGATGTCCGAGCAAGAGTTGTGGTATATCAGTTTTTGCAGGTAGGCCAACACTAGTATGTCCATGGTAGGAGTTAATAGGAAAACGTTGCTTATGATTTTATTCTTAGCTCTCCACCAGTGACCAGCATGTTGTGTTCGTCTTTCTTAGATGTTTTGTGAGATGGGAAGTAAGTGGCCACACAGTTGTTGTTTTGTGGGATGTTGGTTTCAGGATTTGTTCAAGACAGCACGTAGTATTACTGTATAGTTCCCATCAATCTTTTTCTAAGTGTGCGTATATATATATATATATATATATATATATATATGCGTATATTAATCGGTGAGATTTAATCATTATATTTTATTTATCTTCTTTCATTTCATTTTGTGCTAAGTTTAGATAGTCTGTATCAAGATCGGCTTGATAATTTCCCCAAAATTGGCACTATGGTCAATCTCTGGTGGTGTCATACCAAACACTCAAAAATGTTACTTGATGCCTCCTTGCTTAACACTAGGCATAAAATGGCAGGGATCAAGGATAAAGTGAAACTATCCAGAGAAAGGAGTAGCACACTTCCCTACTCCACAGTGTGATGGCTAATTAAAAGGAAGCCTTCGGGTGACCCTTGATTACGGTCTGCAACTTTACTTTTTTACTTCATATATATATATATATATATATACATTGTCATCCCCAGACAGATCTGGTTCGTTCTATCAGAACTCTTCAGTGTGGCTAGACAGGCTAGATTCCCGAAGCTTGGATCGAAACCCGGTTATATATATATATATATATATATATATATATATATATATATATATATATATATATATATATATCAACAATTCTCCTCTCAGCTCTGAGTAAATAGTTGGACAGACTAAATTTAGTATTTACTTGCTTTTTCTTTCAATGATTCCATATATCAATGCTACACGTGTTTCGGACATTTATGTCTCCGTCAGGCTGTTTGGTGGCATTCAAACTTTCGGTGAGTACAATTGCAGGTTTTCTGTCTGCGATAGTCAATCACATGATACAAAAAAAAAAACTAAATAACAAATTTAAAAATCATTTTTACACCAATACATTCTAAAATATTTACTTTTCTTGAGTTTGACCAACAATAATCTTTACACACAAATACATATATATATATAATGTTAAATATTTAGACAGCCAATCAATATCTAAACAGGTTTTTTTGAATACCACAAATTGTTTCTTTTTTCAAATATTCCAGTGAAAACTTTCAAGTCTTCTCACTTGCCTTCTTATGTCTAGGTGAAGTTGGAAAAGAAAGAACCTTACATTAACACAAACACTTTCGACCATTTCATTGGTCATCTTCGGGGCTGTGTTCGTTTGTTGCAGGGAGTTTTATATTTATTGGAGTGGCTTATATTTATTTGGAGTGTCTTTTTTTAATCAACCATTCCTTGACGTTCTTACCGATTCCAGCAAGAATGACAAATTTATTACATCTCTATACAAAAAATCAGCCAGTCACAACTCCCCTTTACTCAACTCTCATAGCGAATCCCCACCCAAATATAAAATAGCCCTTATAAAAACCTTACTCCATAGAGCTTATTACATATCCTCCTCCAAGATAATATTTTACAAAGAATTAAATTACTTAAAACAAACTTAAGTTACTAATAAATTCCCTAATAAACTAATCGGTCGACAAATAAAACAATATCTCCATAACACCCATAAAAATAGCAATAATAACAACAATAATACTAATTGAATAAACCTATGTTACAAGAAAAAATGCATAAAAACTATAAAGTTGACGAGCAAGTAATAACCACCATTAGAACCAGACACATTAAACCTACTGAACCTCAAAAACAAATAAAACTCATTATCTGCTACATTAAATCTAAAGCATCAAACCTCATCACTAAAAATAACACAAACACCCCTAAACTCCCGTCACTCAAACTAATGTAGTGTATAAATTTACCTGTTCATTTTGAGAGTGCTTCTCGGAAAATAACGTAACACCTAGTACCTACATTTGTCATACAATAACCACACTCACTCGTCGCCTTACCTACCACCTTTTCGACATAAGTGTCATAAAACAGCATTTAATGACTAAGCATAATAAAGACACTGACAAAATTAAATCCGCAGACATAGGAAAGACCCTTATTAGCTATACAAAAATCAAATATAAAATAACAAAAACCGTTTACAAATCCTCGAAGTAATAACTAAAGAATATAAAAAAACACACTAAAAATAAAATAGCATTCACCACAAGTATAAACATGTAAAACGTATTCAATAACTAACCACCAATTCTAACAGAATGAACCAACCCCATTTATAATTTATAAAAAAAACCAACACTCTAAATAAATATAAGCCACTCCAATAAATATAAAACTCTCTGCAACAAACGAACTAACACAATCCCCGAAGAGGTCTTGCGCCACATCTAAGCAGAAAGCATAGTAAATTACAGCACAACCTCTGAAGATGACCAATGAAAAGGTCGAAAGTGCTTGAGCTAATATAGAATACTTCCTTTACCAACTTGACCCAAACATAAGAAGGTTAGTGAGAAAACTTGAACGTTTTCACTGTAAGATTAAAAAAAAAACACGGCATTCAACCAAACCTGTTTTATATATATGTGTGTGTGTGTGTGTGTGTGTGTGAGAGAGAGAGAGAGAGAGAGAGAGAGAGAGAGAGAGAGAGAGAGAGAGAGAGAGAAAACAACTGATTTCCATACAAAAAAGTGTTAATTCTTTTTTGCCCAAAAAAGGCTTGAGAAGCTAAGAATTTTGAATCTGTATTTTTCCATTTATTGACCAATCAGCGCTTTATTAGCTAGGTTAAAAATTTCTTTAAGATTTGAAGACAAGAATATTAGACTTATTGCGAAAAATCTAAAGGATTAAAACCCAAAATAATTTAAGAAATCTTTTCCCTCCTTGATTGTTGAAATAGATTTTTTAACTCAGGACTTTTACAGTCACAAAATATGTCTTTCCACTTCGATTTTTACTGAATCATAATTATTACATTTCGTGCATAAATCTTCAACTTCTCTTTTAAAAATATATACGCTACGACAAATATCTTTTCTCACAAGAAAATGCTTTTCAACAAATTTTTGACTCATTTTAAAGAAATAGAAATTTATTAATTTGTAGATCAGTGTTTTATTCAGTCATTTACTCTTTTGTCCTCAACACACACACACACACACACACACACACACACATATATATATATATATATATCATATTACATATTATAATTATTATTAACTTTGTGGGTATGTGTCGAACCAAGTGCAATATAATATGGAGAGTGCTCAACAGTTTTTGTCTAGATTTTTTCGCATTTTTTCGATTTTCGATTCATTTCATTTTCTTAACTGCCTGATGATTGTTGTTTTACAAAAAACTCCATGAAACCCAGGGGTCGCAGTCTAAATTTCATGAATTGAATATATATATATATATATATATATATATATGTGTGTGTGTGTGTGTGTGTGTAATTAGCAAGCCTCTCTCCATTGAATTATTTAGATTATATCTCTTTGGTACAACAAAAAGACGATATTCCTCTGGTGAAACGTGTCAATCTGATTTTCCATTCTTTCTTCCTTTTTTCTCATGTCTGTGTATGTGTGTGAGTTAATGTTTGTGTGAATATGTGCACACACACACATACACACACACATGCATATATATATATATATATATTTGTACACGTATCTCTTTATGTTTGAATGTGTATGCTTATATACCCAATTATTAATTCGTAATATAATCGAAATAACCTGTGTAATTTGACATGAAAGCCGAAATGATCTCATTTATACGAATACAACTTGGAATGATTTAAACTTAACAAAGATTTAAACCATCAAATTTCATTTTATTTCTTTGAAATATTTCACGACCTACTTATATTACAAAAACGAAAATCCTATTAGTGCATGAACAGCCCATTTTATTTCTTTGAAATATTTCACGACCTACTTATATTACAAAAACGAAAATCCTATTAGTGCATGAACAGCCATGTTCTTCAAGACTATTATTACTCTAAATACAGTATAAAACTGTTTATAATACTTCCATTACAAAGAAAGACTCTCAGCGTTTTCACATGACTCAAATTAACCGTTTTATGAAGAGTCATCTAAAAATAGAGAAGAGGAAGTGAAAAATGGAAAGTGAAGGTTATGTGTCGGAATCCTGTTTCTTTGATTGCAGACAGTCAGTTGCAATGCTGATAAACTCTGAAAATGCATGACTTTTTTCCACAGACCAAAGTTTGTCAGGAAAAAAACCAACAAACAAACATATAAAAAAACCTTAGCAAAACAACAACCACAAAAAGCTAAAATAAAACAAAGCAAATATAGAATGATGGGATCACGAACTATTCGCCCATGTGCCAAACTTGCCGTATGGCGCGATTAGATATGGCCCGTTATACACATGCCTCTTTTGTGTGCAGGGAAAATCTCTGACGATCTGTGGCCGTTGACAATTATCCAGTCTAGCCTCATGGATCAAACTCAACAAGTGGTATATCCTCAGTTGCACTAAAATAGGGAGAGTCGGTGTCCCTGATGCCGGAACGCTCCTAATGAGGAATGCTGGTAGAGCTGAGCTATTTTTGGCACCACTCAACAGTAGTGGGAAAATTTCCTGCAATAAATATCTCAAACATATCTTACCCTAGGTAGGCTGGGGTGAGAGCTGGTAAATTCATTGATCGTGTTTATTTTTGCGAGTCAAAAATATGGCACCTTATAAATATGCTTCTCTTGTGTATGAGAAAAATCTCCGACCATCCGTTACCAGGAATAATTTTCTACCCCAGCTTCATGGGTCACCCCCTGCAAGAGGCATATCCCCCATTGCACTAAAATTGGTGAGGGCACTGTCAGTCCCTGATACTGGAGGCGCACCTACTAAGGAATGTTGATAGAACTGATGTGGAAAAGTTCCCGCAATAAATACGACCCCATGTCATACCTAGCCCTGCTGTATGGGGGTGGGAATAGTACATTATTAGATCTTGTTTTTACACTTTTTTTGCCAGCCAATTTACATTTGATGCCTGGACGCTAGACAGTGGTAGCTTATTACTTGCTTTGTAAATATTTGCAGTTTTGTACGAATTCAGTATTGGAAATGAAAATTGATGAGGTTTTCTCGATCCCAAATTCTTCTAACATTTATTATTAATTTCTGAAAACTGGAAATTTTTTTAGAACTAAGGAAATTGACTCGGAATTATGTTTGCCATTTTGGGACGAATTGCAATGTGAACAAGCATTAGGTCGCTATTGACTGATAAAAATTTAGAGCCATCTCAGCGGCTCCAATAACTAATTTCACTCTAGAAATTAACTGCCCGGTCGGTGAGTCTTACAATACGCCAACAGTATCACTTGTACAGAGACCCCCCCAAAAAAATTATTGTCTTGGGTATTACACTAAACTGTATATAATGGCAAGGTTCCATGTTCTAAAGACCTGCTGGAGTATAGAGAACTCTTTCGACCATTATTCCCAAACCCACTTTGACCCAGAGTGGTAGTATCTATTTGGGTCCTATTTATGGATCAAATAAAAATTATTCCTATTTGATGTGACAGTAAACGTAATTCTCGAACCTCTCGGCATAAAACAACTCTATACGGGTTGATATGCCGTTAAAATCAATCAATCAATCAATTTGAACTAGGACAGTATTCCATATTGTACGCAACGTCACGTGACGTCATACTTTTTGAGGTCATTTTTTTCCACTTTCCTTGGCAGATATCACTTCTAAACAAGAACGTAACTTATTACTGGGAGACTGTGAATCATATAGATACGGTACCTCTACAGAGAGTTCCCTAAAATGATCAGTAGACTGAATAAGGTATGCTTACCAAAAGTATTCACTAGTTGTAAACGTTTGCATTCTCTGTTGATAGCTGACACCTAAAACTCTAGTTTTGGAGATTTTAGGTGTGTGGAGTATCCTTTTATGGCCTTTCAGGTCTGTTCTAACTCGGTGCAGTACTACTTGTTAGGATCCCAGCTATGGATCAAATGGATCTATTAAAAAATCATTTGTGTCAGATTGGCTTATGTGCAAAAAAAAAAAAAACCCTTTAGAAACAACAACACAAAAATCAGTAGATATGAACGTGAAATGAACGCGATTCCCTGCCGTCATACTTTTTGTAAACACTTTTTTGCATTCCTAGAGAGGCATCAATTCTAAAGAAGCATAGAAAACATTACTATAATTCTGTGAAACACATTAATATCATAGCTTTACAACAAACTCTCTTAAAAGATTCTGTCGCACCAATACACTGAACAAGGAGTGCTCACCAATTATATTCACTATTTGTGAATGTTCGAAATTCGAATTTCAAGGGTTGATAGACTGCTTCGTTCTTAGCTCGTGGGTAGACGGCACAACATCTAAGGGTGGAACTTTAGGATATGCTTCTTGAACTGCACCAGGAAGAGTTGTGCCATTGCTGCTGCAACCCTACCTCTGACATCAAGTATCCTTGATAAATTATATATATATATATATATATATATATCCTGTCGGGATGAGAGCCTAAAAAAAGCAGAACGGGATCACAGTCCGAGAATTCCCAGTGAGATTAATATTCGACTTTCTGCTTTCTTTTCAACCTGCATTTTGTTTCCAAAAACTAGTTTCGTTTGCATCCCTCAGCTCGATCCGTTTCCATCAACGGAACGCCTTCTTGGATGCTTACCAAACCCACCCACGTCGTAGTTTATATGAACTCTTCCCAAATGGGCCCTTTCCCAAATTGACCCACCCTACACCCACGTGATCACTTCTTTTGTTGTTACTTTTTATGGCGTTTCGTTATCAGAAGTGTCTCACCACGTGAATGCAGGGAAACCGTTGAGACCAATATATTTACTGAACGTCAATAAACTTTGGAGAGAATTTTGAAAAGTTATAGATCCGACCAAGGAAACTAGCTAGAACCATGAAACACACCTACTATTTATTCTAAAATTCTGTTCTTCAATTTAACAAACTTGTCACTTTGTTCCGCAAGTGGCTTTAATCCGCGAAAAAAAAAAAAAATCAGTATCATTCCCTTCTTGGTGGGTCAAGAACTTTTCATCTTATTCTGAAGTCTGGTAGTTGGCTGATTTATTTTACGGCATGTTAAATAAGTTGTTGTTGGCAACTGTAGTCGAGGGCGACTCGAATGGTCCCTTTTCAGTAGCTACTACACCAAGGCGTAGAGGAGGGCGCTACTCCTTTGCCTGGATTGCTCCATTTTACCCTTGACACATACCTTATAGTGCTGAGTGTTGAGCAAGGAGGTATCAAGTACCATTTTAAAGTCTTTGATATGACACGACCTGGGATTGAACCCAGGTCTCCCGGGCTATTGGCAAACACTCTACCCACTAGGCCAGTGATGGATAATTTAATGCCAACTTGATCCCTTGCAAAAGGATAAGAAACCACTTCCAAAAAGAGTGCCATGGGTATGGCATTAAACTGTATCCGGTTGTGAGGTTTCTGTTCTGAAGCTTTGAGGAGGGTCATGTCCCACTCCCCATTTTCGTTGCCGTTACTTCCAGGTCAATTTTGATCTGGAGTGGTCGTATCTGTCAAGTTACCATGGTTAATTAAAGTTATAATTGTTTACAAATAATTATCATTATTAGTTACTTGAAACCATATAAACACTAGTAACAAAATAGAGTGACTTCGGAATTAAATAATCCATCAAGGGTTGACACGCCGTAAAACCAATCAACCAACGAACTAACAAATAATAGTGATTGACTGTACTTCATCTACAAATATAAGTATAAATAAAAGACAATATTCATATTAGAAGTCTGTAAAAACAGTAAGAACAAATATGGTATCTAGAGTTGGAAAGACAGTGTAAAAGAGAAGTTTTGGTTTGATTTAAGATTCTGAAATCCAATTGCTGCTGTAGCTTATGTGATACAGCAGCTAATGCGATTAACAGGTTTTCTCTGAGTCAAAAAAGACATGAGTTCAAGTTATCAAGGATTTTGAAATTCAAGATCGTAGTATCTCTGACTCAAAGTCAAACATCCCAGTCGGCTGGGGCTAGAGAATACACCGACTGCATCTCTGCCGAAGAGTAAGACTCCTCCCACCAACGATTGTCTTAATATGACATTAAACCATGGTGAGGCTCTAGCGTTTGAGATTTGGGGAATGTGGAGTACCCCTTCATTGCCATTACTCTCAGGTCCACTTTAACCCATATTAGTAGCAAGAAACTATATGTGCAAAGAAATGACTGATGCTAAATTAAGACTGTCATATAACAGTAGTTGAAATCATTTAACTGTGGGCAAAAAAGAGCTCACGCTTGTTTAAGAATGTTATCTAAAAATGTGTTTACAAATTACATTTAAGTTTAATATATTTGTGTAAACAGGATTTGGCATTAAATTACCTACGATGGTTGATATGCCATAAAACCCAACCCAACCAAACCAAAGTTGAACTGCAAAAAGTTGTCGTTCTAATATACCAGTAGAACTCAAGTAAAGAGAAAAAACGATAGTATACGAGGTATGATATACTTATAAATAAATTAAGATACTGCTTGGGTGATTGGTTTGGTTGGGTTAGGTTTTATGGCATATCAACCCTTGTAGGTTATTTAATGCCAAATCCTCTTTATGCATATATATTAAATATATATGATTTGGTTTGGTTTGGTTTTATGGCTTATCAACTATTGTAGGTTATTCAATGCCAAATCCTCTTTATGCATATATTCTAAATAAATGATTTCTAAACATTTTGTTGATATTATTTTTTAACGATCCTAAGCTCATTTTTTTGCACACAGTTAAATGGTGGAAAGTATTTCTATCTTACAAGAATAATTCTATTTACTATTTTACTACTATTATTTGTTTGCGCACAATTAAATGGTTTCATGTATTGCTATGCAACAGTAACAATTTAACACCCGTCATTTGTTTGCACTCATTTAAATGGATATACATATATGATTTGTAATTGAATAGTTTGTTGGAAATTTTATTCTAAAATCAGAACTAATTTGTTTGTACACTAGTATTGCTATTATTTCTGTACGTTTATTTCTATCTAACCCTAATGTTATTCAATATTAACTATTTATTTGCAGATAGTTAAGTGGTTAAAAGTTTTGCAGTTTAACACTATTCTATTCAACACTATTCATTCATTTGAACACAGGTAAGTGGTTTCAAATACTGCTATGTATCACTAACAATTCAATTAAACCTCAATCATTTGTGCATACACAGTTAAATGATAAAACAGTTCTATTTCAAACAATTCAGTTTAGCGTAAGAGAACAACTTTAAATTGTTCCAAGTACTGCTATATATCATAAACAATTCAATTAAACCTATTTCAAACAATTCAATTTATGTTAGGGTGAGTTAAGATGTTTGCAATATTTTGGTAACGTGAGGCAAAATTCAGCAGCATCGAATGTTTTTGCCGAGTTTGTAAAGGTCTATGAGATGTCAAGCTCGCCTGATACTCTTCGAGTGCTACTTGCCAGATGTGCTTCTATGACTTGGAGCAAGGCTTTGGAATCAAATATTTTAAACATACCTGACCTTGCCTAATCGTCGAGGTTCTTGCGGCATGGACGAAATTTCTTGAGCCATCTGAATACTTTATTAGGGACAAGTGCGTTTTCATCTTTTGCACAACAAATGTTTTGTTGTTAGTGTTATTGCTGTTGCTTATGCGGCATTATGGCCCAGTTCGAATTTGCAAAACATATGTCTCTAAATGAGACAACCTTACATGTTAATCTTGGAGTCTTTCAAATCAATACACGGAGTGAAGCAATGTCCAACGTGTCAGCGTACCAAATGCCACATTACTATCATCTACAGCGGGTACCTATCACGGCATGTACTGCCTCAGTCATGTGATACACGAGCATGTACCCAAATATTGAAAAACTTTGGACTCCTTTAATATCTCAGTTCCCTTTAGAAATTTGTGGATTATTTATCTATGGATCGCCACTTAATCTCTTTCTTTCTCTCTCTCTTTTTTCTCAAAGGACACATCTATACCTCACCCTGCCGCCTTTGTCTATAGAATACGCCGACTGCACTTCTGCAATGGAGTAAGGCTCCCTAATGAATGCCCTGTGTGACACTAAACTGCATCTGATGGTGAGGATCCAGACCTGGAGCTTTGGAGAATGTGGACAACTCCTTCATTGTCATTTCATCTAAGTTCATTCTGACCGAGAGTGGAAGTACCTGTTAGGGTCTCACCTTTATGTCAAATTGAATTGTTCAGTCATTTACTAAGGATGGTTATCAATTATTTGAAACCATACAGCCCAGGACAAATTATCTATATTTGATAGGAATACATGATTAATAGAATTACTAATGTTAAATAGGAATACTTGAAACCATTAAACTGTGGGCAAACAAATGATTAATATCAATAAGAGAATTATTCGTGTTGCATTGGAATATTTGAAACCACTTAAATGTGTGTTAACAGATGTTCTCTAATAACACATTTAAAGATAGAATTACCAGCAAACTATTCTCTGATAATTTCTACAAAATAGATATGACTTTAAATCACCCACAAGGGCTGAAATGATATTAAACACCAACAAACCAACCAACCGTCAAAGCGACTACAAATATTTACAAGACTGACTATTTCGATTTTCATAGGATGTGGTCTAATTTTTTGGTAAGATTCCAGACTTAAAATCTTATAGCTATGGGTTAAATAGCACCAAGGATGGTTTTGGAATTAAATAACCCACGAAAATTGATATGCCATTGAACAAAGCAACTGAAACTGACATAATATAGCAGCTATTAAACTTGGCAAGTAGACTAATTTTCTCAAGTATAGTGGGTTCGATTCTCAGTTAAGCTCGTATCAATTCATTTCAAACTTTTTTATATGAGTGAATTTTTAAGTAATTTTACTGGTTTTCCTTTGACCTTTGAAAACTTTATGTAAATAAAAACACTTATGAGGTCGGAGGTGAGTCCCCATGACCAAATGAAGTATAAAGTATAGGGTGAAATTGCTTACTTCATGGCCGCAAAAATGCTGGACAGCGGCCTCGAAGTCGTAATTTATTAAGCTTTTTGCTTAGATGCGGTACAAGGCCGATGAATAGAGCACTAAATGAGACTGAAGCCCCGAAGGAAGCGAGTTCGAACTCCTGTTATTATGTTTATTTACGAAAGGTATGAATTCACTTATTCCATCAGTTATGGGATTAATAGTACCACAATTATTCTTTCCCAAGGATGGCTTTGGCATTTTAATATCCCACAAAGGTTGATATGGCATCAAAGAAAGAAATAAAAGGCCATTTTAGAGTGTAATTTTGCGAATTGAGAAAAATGCGACAAAAGTGAAATCGACGTTTGATTGATTGATTAATTTTTACGGCCAGTGAACCCTTCTAGGGTTGTTCTATATCTAAAGTTTAGAGAATCACGTTCATTGTACATTTATATTTAAATTTTCGTGTAGTTGTTTTTTTTAAAGATTTTGCACGTAGTTATATGGTATCAGGCATTGTTATCGAATATTAATAATTTGCACATGTTTTGGTTTGGTTGGGCTTTATGGTATATCAACCATTGTAGGTTAATTAATGCCAAATCCACTTTACACATATATATTGAATATATATGATTTGGTTTGGTTGGGTTTTATGGCACATCGACCGTGATAGGTTATTTAATGCCAAATCCTCTTTACACATATATATTGAATATATATGATTTAGTTTGGTTGGGCTTTATGGCATATCGACCATTATAGGTTATTTAATGCCAAATCCTCTTTACACATATATATTGAATATATATGATTTGGTTTGGTTGGGTTTTATGGTAAATCAACCATTGTAGTTTACTTAATGCCAAATCCATTTTATACAAATAAACAATTCTATTTCAAACAATTCAGTTTAGCATAAGTACAGTTTTTGTTTACACACAGTTAAATGTAAAAACAGTCCTATTTCGAACAATTCTGTTTAGCATACGTACACAGTTTCAATGTCAAAATAGTTCTATTTCATATAAATCTGTTTAGCATAGGTACACAGTTTAGTTCTATTTGACCCATAGATAGGAAACATTCAGGTGCTACCACTCTGCAATAGCGATAAAGGGGTACTCCGAATTCCCCAAAGCTCTAGCATTACTGGAGCCTCACCATCAAATTGTTTAGTGTCATATCCAGGACACTATTTGGGGGAGTCTTACCCCTTTGCCGTGAAGCAGTCAGTGTACTCTGCAACCCCAGCCAACAGGGCGTTGAGAACTTAAGAACATGCAACAGGTTATGACAAACCAAATAAACACAACGTCAGTTTAGGACTTCCCTCACGCTTTCCAGCTGTAACTTCACAGTGGATCTATCTCAAAAGAGATAAAGTTGATTCATAATTAAGCTGATTATACAACTTGCTTCAAATCTTTATAAGTCAACCTTGTATCATCAGAATTCTTTTTTTTATACGCCAATGGTTCTCAATTGAAATTCCTGTCGTACTTTTCTTGGTCCAGTCGGCCAGAATACACAGATTGCATCTCTGTAGAGGAGTAAGACCCCACCCCCCAAAGTGTCCTGAAATGATACTAAACAATCTGATAGTAAGGCATCAGTAACGCTGGAGTGTTGAAGAAAGCGGAGTACCCCTTCATTGCCATCACTCCCAGGTTCACTCTGACCCGGGGTGGTAACATCAAATAGGGACCTATCTATTGGAAAATAGAAGTGTTTGACATTTAAACTGTATACTTATACAAAACTGAATTGTTTGAAATAGAACTGTTTGATCATTTAACTGTGTGTAAACAAATGACAGCTGTTTAAATGAACTGTTAGTGTTAAATAGCACTACTTGAAAACATTCAACTGTATGCAAACAAATGGCTGTTAATAAACAGAATAATTCTTCTTTAATAGAAATAAGTGAAACCATTTAACTGTGTGAAAAAAAAATGAGACCAGACTCGTTTAAAATGTGTTTAAAAATCATATATTCAATATATATGTATAGACAGGATTTTGGAATTAAATAACCTACAATGGTTGATATGCCAAAAAAAAAAAAAAAAATCAAACCAACCCAAGTCAAATCAAAAGTACTTCTCTTTGATTTCAGAATGCATCACTTGATAATGAAATAAATGATCTCTTGTTTAATGAAATTAATTGATCTCTTTATTATACACCTATAATCAAAAGGCTCACTAGTTATTTAATTGCTGACATTAATTTCAGAGAAATGTTAAGGCTGCTAATTAATTTGGTTTTAAAAAAAAGCTTAAAATTTTTGACCCACGCCCAAAGCAAAACAAATTATCAGTAAATACGCATATTACAGTCAACCTTAAGTATTTTTGTACTTTGAGTATGATACTCAACTGCGTCGGGTGGGGAGGATCCAGTTCTCTAGAATCCGTTAAAAAGTACATTCTACGCTCTGAAAGCTTAGCAGCCTCACGGCGAGTCCTTGAATAAGTTGACTTCATCCTCCTTCCAGAGGATGAGGCCTCTCGAAGAAAAGGGTGTTCTGGTTATTACATTAAATTGCATCCGGTTATGAGGCTCCTATTTTGTCACTTTGGAGAATGTAGAGCAACTCCTTCGTTGCCATTACTTCCAGGTTCACTTTGAAGGCGCGCTTAGCGTAACAGTTATCGTCAAATCCTTGACGATACTGTCTGCATTTCACTCCGCACTAATGCCCTTAGTAAAGACATGAATCCATCTGTTATCTCCAAGTTACGTGTAAATAGTAGGGTAGACTTTTTTTTAGGTTTGCTAAGCCAACCAGTCAAGGAGAATGAAAACTCTGAATCCAAATGAGCTGTCCTTCGCAAAAAAAATTGGCCTTGTGTCACATCCTACTCGTGGTGGAGGGGTCGGGTAAATAGAGAAGCTCAGGTTTACCCTGACTAGGAGTGGTTGTACCGACGAGGGCTCAACATATGTATCAAACAAATTATATAATAATGAACATCATTATTATTAATGTTAGATTGGCGGATTTGAAAACGTATAACTGTGTGTAAATAAATCATTATTATTATTATTATTATTATTATTATTATTATTATTGCTGTTGTTGTTGATATTATTATATGGGACTATTTTCTTGAAACATAATTGTTCGCAGTTTATTAGTATTTGACAGGAATACTTGAAACCATCAAAATTCGTAAGGGATACCTGAAAACATATAACAGTGTTCTCTCTATATATATATATATATATATATAAAGATTATTGTGTATAAAAATAGAAATTCTGGATTTTTATAAGCATGAAAATCAATGTTATTGATCTATTATGATAATCTTGACTTTTTTTCAATATTTTTGAAAAAGAAAGAAAAGTTTAAATTAGATTCTATTGATGTTTTTGCATATTTTATATATCTCCTGCCCCTTTACGTAAAATTATCATAATCATCATCATGATGTCGTGCCGCCAGCATGGATATCCCTGACCCTCTCTCGCCATTTCTCCCAATTGTTTATCGCCTCTGGCAGGTCTTCAGGGCTACATCCCGTATCCTCACATAGCTGTATGTATGTTCGAGCTCGTCGTCCTGCTTTTGCTCAGCCATATGTGGGGGTCCATTGGAGTACATCGCTTATGAGCTCGTCCCTGCTTCTCCAGCAGTGTCCCGCATGTCTGGTTCGTCTAACTTGGATAGTTTTCGTGAGGGGAGGTAGATGGCCGTATAGTTGGTGCCTTGTGGGGTGTTGCATCCAGGACTTGTTCTATATTGCTTGCAGCAGTCTTGTGTAATTGCCGTCTAGCTTCTTCTCCGGACGTTTAGTTAGCGTCCAGGTAGTGCATCCAAACAGCAGCATCGATACGACCACTGCTTGGAAGAAACTGCGTTTCATTTTATCGGTCAGGTCAGACTTCTATATGGTCGATAGCTTATCGATTACATAAAATAATTAGGGTGATAACTAATTATATCAAATATTCTATAGATTTAGGGAGATGATGTCACACGAATGAAACACTTCATTTTAGTATATATGAAAATTAGAGAATTTCAAAATTAGTGAATTGAGACAGCTGTCGAGTTACAGCTAGGGTCAAAATCGAGTCGGTTTCAGAGCCCTTCAGGGCAGCGACAGAACAAAGTTGGGTGTCTGTCTTTCACCACTTCTATGCACAACTGTAAACCTTTCTGCTTCTCTCTCTCTCTCTCTCGCTCAGTTGTTTCCAGTTTTATTCTCTTTTGTTGTTGTTGTTGTTGTTATTGTTGCTATTCTTCTTCTTCTTCTTCTTCTTCTTCTTCTTCTTCTTCTTCTTCTTCTTCTTCTTCTTATTATTATTATTATTATTATTATTATTAACGACTGGAAACTAAATAATTTCTTGCTGAAAAAGACTTATTTTGGTATTAAGTAACCCAACAAATATTGATATGCCATACAACCAAGCAAGTGACCAACTTGAGTATTTTCGGACTAAACTGAATGTTTACAACGATTGAATATCTAAAACAAGCACAAGCAAAAAAACAAAGAATTTCAAATCAAATCAGAGTAAAAGGCCCTGGTAATTTGCAGTCAGTGCTGTAAATATATTTTCATGATAAGATTTATTAAGGGAAAATGAAACTTAATTTCAGACTTGGATCAAACGTATTCTGAAATGTATATGTACCCCTTGCCGAGGCAAACTGACAGTGATCTGGGCCCAAGGGCATAAAGTGTTAACTGAGCCCCCGAGCATAAAGGGTTATTTCCTGGCACTCGTGTTGTGTGGTGTAAATAATATATATATCAACTCAGCTTCAGGGAGACTTATTCTTCGACAGTCCTGCCCTCTTGTTTAAAGGGTTAAGGTTTATTTACCGGGGACCAAGGCGCCTCGAAAGAAGAATGCCGACAAAGCTAAGCTATTTTTTGTACCTAACGTCTTAGGACTAGTTTTATTGCTTAGCGTCTAAGGCACCCAGAAAAAGGAATACTGACAAAACTGAGCAATTTTTGTCACCGCAATCAGGAGGCTTTATTCTTGCGGTGGTCTCCCCATTAAAATGACCTAGGTTAGATTCCAGCGCTGACGTGAAATGAATAAATGCCTAACATCGGTTTCGTACATTTTTCCGAAATTTCCAAGTAATATATATATATAGTAGAATAACAATAATACATACCTCCGTAAAGCGTCCAGCTGGCAGACAAAAATAAAGCAGGTCGTAGTTCAGTGCAGTACTCCTTACAATGCTAAACTGAAGCTAGTTTGTATAATATAATACCTTCATTTACTAACAAGTAGCCAACCACGGTCTATGCAATGGAATTGCCCACTTGTGCGCAATGGGATGCCCCAAGGCACCATAAATAGCTCCCGTTCCTCAATTGGTAATTGAGTTTCCTGTCGTCACGACTGATTGCTCTTTGCTAACGCGATTGATTACTCTCGGCTATCGCAACTAATTGCCCTACGCAATCCAACAAATCCTACATATATATGTGTATGCGTGTGTGTTGAAATCTATTGGAGAGTTTTTCCAGTGATACGAAATACTGTCACGTGCAAATTTAGTGGAATACATTCATAGAATAACATGGATTCCTAGTGTTGGAATATTTTTAGCTGTAGAAAATTCTTTCACTTACAACAACTTAAAAAACAACTGCGCTACTGGCAGAGCTTAGAATATGCTGAGAGTACCCCCTCACACAGGTTTTGGATATGAAATTAAACTGAAATTGGAAAAAAATCCGCCCGCATTCGTTTGGAATACTTGATGCTATATAACTGTAAGTTATTTGTACTCAGAATAGTTACTTGAAGCTATATTTATTTACAATGGATTTTTATTAATTACTTGAAGCCATACAACTGTGTACAAACAAATGACTATAATAAGATTGAGATAATTACTTGAATGTAATTATTTGTTTAAGACTGAATTGCTTGAAAACATACAACTGTATGCGAATTATTTTTATTCCAAAGAAATACTTGGTGGCATTTAAATGTGTATAAAAAATTCCTTAAGAGAAAACTAGAGAAAAAAATGTAAGTATAAACACGATTCTCTCTTCGACCGGCATAAAATAACTTAAGGTAAGCTGATATGGCATTAAAATCAATTAATCAATATGAACATGTATATAAAAAAGTATTTTGTAACGTAGGCTTCTTGGTACAGTGGGTCATCGCATATTGCCCGATTAGGCAATCATTCAGTCCACTTCGGACTCCTTATACAGTTATCAAAAAAAAAAAAAAAAAAAAAGAATGTATATGTATATATATATATATAGAAATAAAAAGAAAAAAATCACTTCCTTGATATCATTATAAATCTATTTCTTGTCTTGATGACCATCATCAGCTGTAGCAGAAAGAAAAAAAAATATTTGGGTGTTCTTATAAATAAGAAAAAAATTCTTTCTACTACGTCTGATGATGGCCATCACGACCAGAAATAAATTTATAATGACACCAAAGAAGTGATTTTTTTCTTTTTATTTCTATATAAAAAGATTTCTTAGCTTTGCACATTGAGGGTTAATGTATTTTTAATTCCAAATTAATTATACGTCGATAGCTATTGACATTGAGCACTCAAATTGAATACTCTTACCCCTTGAATTTCCTTCCCAGATTATATATATATATATATATATATATATATATATATATATATATATATATTCTGGTGGGTGCTTATCATGCGATATATTTCCGTCCTTGTTTTCATCTTAAAAGTCCCGGGTAATACTTTACCTAATCTGGGATACTGATATTTCATTCTGTAAAGGAAAGTCTTTAATTAAGACTCTGTGCCTTCAGATGCGTTACGGTAGAATTCTGCGAACTATAAATCGACTTTCAGGAGCGTTTTAATGAATTTTTTTTAGGGCAAGGTCTTACGCCATAGTGGCATGACTATATAAGACAGTATAGTCAGCTTATTCAAAGTCCCAGCGACTACATTAAAAATTATAGCAGTAATAGTAATAAAAAATGTTTACTAATAATTATAAAATTTTAAAAGATACAACACAACTCTGGTTATGCGTCTGTTTCCATGACAATTACGTCAACACATTAACCATTGAAAAATATCAGAGGAATAAATTGCGACTTTCAGAATCTTCGTTCGCATTTTTCAATTATATATATATATATATATATTTCTTTTTTTTCATCATACAACGTGTGAAAGCACGTGTGATACCCTCTCCTCATCAGCCGCTAATCAGGGGTGATAACACAGTTTCGGTAGCTCAAGGCTACGAAGCAGCTTTTGTCACCGGACAGGTATATATATATATATATTGAAATGAATAGGTCAAGAAATTATTTCAAATTTGGTATTTTGGTTTTTATTATTTCATATACTTGTGCGCCACACGTATTTTTGACTTTAGGACCTTCTTCAGGTGATTTTTAATTGAATCTTTAATCTTGCTTGCCAGTTTTGCTTCGTTCTTTACAAAGCCTAAAGTCTGTATCAGAGTCAAAGGTTTATAACATTTCTTGTTCGACAAACTCATAGGTTAAGTGTTACGTGACAATTACGTTGGGCTAAAGAATAGTTGTCATTTGCCTCTGATATTAGTTGGGCGTTAAATCATTGTAGTTACTCGTCTGTCATATTACAGATTATAAAGAAAATACTGTCGTGGCGTATATTTGAGGCGATAAATATTGTGATAAGCTCTTGTGGTTGGCGGCCTGTGAAAACAGTCTACTAACGCTTTACTTGAGCTCAACGCTCAAATAAACCACTTTATCAGATAAAACGTCTTAAATCAGCAAATAAGGCTACGATCATGATTGCCCAGACTACAAAAAGCTGAAATATTTCTATAAAGTATTTTGTACATTGCCAAAGTGATACATTTTTTTTCTAAGCTCACTGACCATTTTCGGAGAAGAGCATTTTTGCTCGACTTAAAGTAAGCGTCTAAAATTGTAACTGAGCCGGCACTAGTTGCTGTTATTAAATAACCGTAAAGAGACAGTAAATAATGGCTTTCCTTGTATAAAGGGAGAATTGGTTTAAGTAGCATGTCAATCCCATAATCCATTTCGGCTCTTTCGTTCTTTGAACGCCGAAGACGTACCTATTTACTTCTGTTCGCTGAACAGAAAAATGTGTTTTCTGTCTGACGATGATACAGTAAAACCAGTATGGCTTTACGATATAATTTTTTGCCGTCATCATCAAGTCAGGCATTTACCGTTCTCGCCACCTTTCACATACTGCTGGTATGTAAAACAATATGTGCATACTTTTATTTATTGGGGCACATTTGTGCAATCTTGTTAACTCTTCTTCTATGTTTATTATGTATGTATCAAATGTTTCTATGTGTAAATGAGGTTATCTTGTCTTTCATTCCGTTTACTCAGTGTTAGTGTATCATAGGATATACTAAAATTAATACTGGATCTTGGTGAGTTGGAGTCTAGGCTAAATATTCTCTTAGCACCAAACCATTCTGATATTACAGTTTCAACGATTTCGTTTTATTGTAATCTGATAAAAAGCTATTTATGGCTTCTTCTTGATGATTCCAAACTTAATTCACAAAACCTTAAAACCTGATTAAGATTTTATTAATGCCCTGTACCGGGTGCGGAAGCCAAATAGGAAATAATTTTTAAAACCTTTGTTTTTTAGCCTGATTAGTCCAATTTTTACAAAAAGAAACGCGATAAATCTACATTTCATGATTAGCTCTATTATTCAATCACCTTTTCATTAAAATTCAGTCCAATATGAGTGAGCAAGAAAAGAAACGTCAAAGAATCTATGATTTGCTTAACGCCGAAACTAAGGTAACAAATATTTCCGAAATAACTGGAGTTTCTTTATGGTCTCCATCAAGCCCAGACCTTAACCCCCTTGATAACGCTATATGGAGCGTTTTAGGTAATAAAACAAATGCCACTTCCTTTTCGAATATTGGTTTGCTTGAGACTATTATTGAGGAAGAATGGAATAAAATGTCTGAAGAATTCATTCTGAAGGCATACAAATCATTTCGAAGGCGTGTTGATATAAAAATTGAAAAAAATGGTGGCCATATTGAGTAAATTTAATGTTTTGTGTCTATCTTCTTATTTTGTTGTTTATCTTTTAAAATCAAAATTAATCTTGTTTTATTATAGAGTCGTTTATTATTATACTAGAATATTCCTAATTTTGCTTACCCACTCAGTATAAGAAGCTAAACTGCTTCCGGTGGTGAGGTTCCTGTTCTGAAGTCTGTTAATTATGGAGTCACCCCTTCGTTGACATTACTCCCTAGTCCCCTTTGACCCTGAATGGTAGTACCTGTAAGGGGCCTACCTCTGGGTTAAATAGATGTTTGTGATAATGGCTAAAACTATTGTAAACTTTATTAATTCATTCGCTCGTAACCTTCTCCGGATGCAATGCACTTGTTCTACCATTCCAACAACTTCTGGAAAGCCCCATGGAAATCCTCTTGTGTGAGCGTGTCAGTGACCTTCGTCACAGCCTCTTTCATCTCCTCAATTGTCTCCTAACGACAGCCTCTGAGCTTAGGGAATAACCAAAAGTCACAGGGAGCAAGGTCTGGACTATAAGGAGGCTGAGGAACTGTCTTGATACCCATCTTGCTCAAATAGTCTATGACAAGGATGGAGTTGTGGACTGGTGCATTGTCCTGGTGGAAATGCCACTGAGCCAATTTGAAGTGCTAGCCTCTTCCCAAGGAATCTCTTCCTGAACTCCCTTAAATCCTCAACATAGTAACCCTAACCCCAACCCTTTGGGCAAACAACTCTGGTGTACTGATTTCCTTACTCCTCCCACACCTCTCATCCTCCCTCACAGACTCCCTGCCTTCCTTGAATCTCTTATCCCACCCAAAAACTGTTGTTCAATTCATGCAAAATGGTCGAAAAGTTGTCTGAAGCATTCCATACGTTTCTGTGGCATTTTTCTCAAGTTTAAATCACAATTTTATTGCATATCATTCTTCTAAAGTGTCCTCCTATCCAGATTGCATTTTTGAAATTCACCAGCTGTGACAATCAGGCTGTAGTAGGGTGTATTCCAATTGCTGCTGTAGCCGTTCATTTAAACCTGAAATCATAAAACTGGTCCGTCATCTGATAAAATGTATAGCAATAACATACGGAATTTTCAAGAGTCTACGACAATTTTAAATACCTGTACAAAAAAGTCTGGAAACTTATTGAAGGCACCACGTACATTAGAATACTGGGAACCGTATTATCATCGTCATGTCACGCTGATAGCATGGATTTCTAACTCTCTCTCTCTCTCTCTCTCTCTCTCTCTATTCGTCTCTATTATTCATCGCTTTCGGCAAGTCTTTTAGACAACATCCTGTGTCCATACAGAGCAGTTGTAGATAATTTCTTGTTGGTCAATCAACATTTGTGAAGGGGTCAAAAGAAGAAAATCATTTATGGACTTGTATTTACTTCTCCAGCAGGGTCCCGCATGCCTTGTTTGTCTTATTTGGAAAGAGTACCAAGACTCATGAAACTATGTATTTGTGTAGAAATTATTAGTATTATTTTATTAGATAGGGACATCTGAAATTCATGATTATTTTAATTATTATGAATACATTCATAATAAATACGTTTATAATAATTTACGAATGATTGTCATTACAAAATAGAAAGAGTTACCTGAAACAATATAACTACTTATAAGAAATGACTGGCTTCGGCAATAAGATTGACATGTCTTAAAACCATGAAACCTGCCAAGCAAACATGCTAGCAAGCAGCCAAGCAAGCAACAAGCCAAGCATCTAACTAAGCAAACAAGAATTTTCTCTGATCAAAAATGATTTGTTGCAGAAGTTCGCATGTATGGAAAAAGAAGCGTGGGAAGAAAATGAAAACAGTTGCTATCAGCCGTCCAATCAAATAAATAAGTAAATAAAGTATATCGATAACAGGAAGAGAATCTTAAAAAAAAGAATGAGAGAGACTGATAGGGAGAATATAAATCAACGGTAGAAAGGAAAGGTACTGAGAGAGAGAGAGAGAGAGAGAGAGAGAGAGAGAGAGAGAGAGAGTGTGTGTGTGTGTGTGTATGTTTTAAATTTATTTCGTCCAGCATCTGGGAAAAAAAAAACGTCCGGTTAAAACAGCTCGCTAACCACGAAGATGTGTAGAGTACTGTTTTTTTAATTAAATTTTTTTTTTTAACTGATTAAACATTTCAAATTTTGTCTAAAATTATTTACTATATTTTTTCTATTCATTTCTATTTTGAAGTTTAAGAATATACGGATTTATGGATGTATATGTGCAAGTGCACGTGTGAATGCATGTGTGTATATGGGTCTGTATGTGTATGTGTGTGTGTGTGTGTGAAAAAGATTCAAAGAAAAATTTGAAACCTTGTTCTGTTCCTAATACCTATACCACTGGTACAGCGTGATACAACTACTTGGGCTTTTATAAATCTCTCTCTCTCTCTCTCTCTCTCTCTCTCTCTATATATATATATATATATATATATATATATATTTATATATATATATATTTATATATATATATATATATGGAGAAGGTATGAATCCCGCATCTCTCCAGCAATGGGTTAATACCATTACTACTGTTCTTCTACATCGATGGTTTTAATTAAATAATCCACAAAGACTGACATGCCATTAAACTAAAAAACAAACCTCTTTTTTCATCTCTCTCACCCCCTATCTATCTATCTATCTATCTATCTATCTGTTCACATTTCTTTATCACGACTATCGCTTTATTGTCATATCTATTTATGTAAGTTTTTGTATTTGGGGTAAAGTCCGTGTCTGACCGTTAAACAGTGATATATACTGGATTTTGGTTCTGTGTGATACCCCGAGGGTGATGCCGGAGGGTGTCACACATTAGGCACTTCTTTTGTTCAATTACTGCCGTTCTGGGTCTTAAAGATGTTGGGTAGCCATTCCGGAGAATTTCTGGACATTTTGAACATGTTGCTTCGATGTTGGCAACAGAGGTCAAATGAACATTCCAAAAACCGTGGAGACTAGGTCCTTGAGGTGCGCAGAGTATAGACCGCTCGCCCCGATCGAAGCATTGTTAAGGTATTACAAGGCGTCGGCAGCAAAGTTCGGAGCTAAAGGACTCTAGAAGTATCAACACGGATCGTTGAGAATTGTTTATTACAGCAGGACTAAGACTTTGTGTGATTCTTAATAGATTTCCGTAAACGCCACAACACCATCATCCATTTTGTCGGTGCGGCATAGAATATGTGTTTACCCATATTTTCCATTACGAGCAAGATGAGACACAAGGTCAAATTTTAGCGGAGTTTGACAGGTTTGAATTCAGAGTTTTTCTTCTCTTGCGTGTCTGTCTTTTTGCCCATAGATGGAGGAAGAATAGATGGATTCATAGCTTTCTTAAGTGTATTAACGCTATGTGAAACCCAAATAGCCTCATTCTGGATTCGAACTCGGATTCCTATGACGATAACCCTTACGTCACTAACAGTTCCCCCGCCTATTTCTCTGTCTGTCTCTATATATATATATATATAGCTCCGAACTATTAGCAAAATGGTAGGGTAAATATTTACCGAAGCTTTCATACGAGCAGGATACTACACATGGTCAGTTTTTAAGTGGATTTAAACAGTTCTGAATTTAGAGTATTCTTTCTCCTAGACTGGTTGTCATTCCTAGGTTAAAGAGCCTAGATATGTCTACTATTTACCCATAGCTGCTGTGTGTGTGTGTGTGTGTGTGTGTGAGAGAAAGAGAGAGAGAGAGAGAGAGTGTATGAAATGTAAAGAGCCTCAATCAGGATTATACCTCAGATTGCCGAGTCCATTTCCAACGACGTAACGAACGCCTACAAGATAGCTGAGTCCATTTTCTTGGACGATAACCATTGTACAACAAACGCGCTCCATAGAATACACCGATAGCAGAGAGTTAAGAACCACTAAAAACGGGTAACACTGAACTGTGTCCGGTGGTGAGGCTCCAGTTCTGATAGTATGAGGAGTGTGAACTAATTCTATGGCTATTACCCACAGGTCTACTCTTATCCGGGGTGGTAATACCTCTTAAGATCTTCGATTTGTTTAAAATAAAATTTAAAAGTAACGCTATTAATACATTGGCTTTTAAAATATTTGCAACTAATGAAGTGTTTTCCTCTTTAAAATACTTGTAAATTATTAGTATTAGACAGGAATACTTGAAACCATGTATTGTGTGCATATTAATTTTGTTAGATATTTATAATTATTGAAAGCTTGAAAAGGCTGGTTTATTATTTATAATAGATAGGTTTGGTTTCTTTGTTTGATAACATATAAACCGTTGTGGGTTATTTTATGCTAAACACGTCATTGTGAAAGAGCAGTAGTGGTACTATTTAATACATCACTGAAGGGGTAAAGAGTGATCACAGCGTTCCCCAAGATATTCGTCTGAAAGTGAAGGTAATAGAGCGACTGAATTTCGAACTCGTCTACGTCGAGGCCACAAGCCAAGCACTTTATCCATTACGCTGTTTTAGATAGAAATAACTTACCGAAGATTATAGTTTAGAAGTACTTTTACATCTTGCGAGTTTTTTTATACCAATGATTCACGGGTGATTTTTCATTAGAGTCGAAGGGACAGCAAGATTGTGCGATTTGCAATTTCTATGTATTCTGATTGATTTTAGAAGTGTTATTGTCGGGATTATCTCCATTCTTCCTCTGATCACCTGTTTACTCAGTCTGTTTTCAAGGTTCTTGGGGATCAGTTCATAGACTTCAACAACGAATGGTATCACTGTCAACACCATGTTCCTCATTTTCAGCTCTCTGGCGATGTCCGATTTTTTCGCTTTCCTTTATTTTCATTCTGTGATCTGCTGAATCGGCAAAAGTTGACAAATTCTTTTCTTCTTGTTCAATGAAAACTAAGTTTTGTCGTCTGGACAGGATCGGGTAATCAATTTGGTATATCAATTTGGGTGATCAATTTGGTATATCAATTTGGGTGATCAATTTGGTATATCAATTTGGGTGATCAATTTGGTATATCAATTTGGGTAATCAATTTGGTATATCAATTTGGGTGATCAATTTGGTATATCAATTTGGGTGATCAATTTGGTATATCAATTTGGGTGATCAATTTGGTATATCAATTTGGGTGATCAATTTGGTATATCAATTTGGGTAATCAATTTGGTATATCAATTTGGGTGATCAATTTGGTATATCAATTTGGGTGATCAATTTGGTATATCAATTTGGGTAATCAATTTGGTATATCAATTTGGGTGATCAATTTGGTATATCAATTTGGGTGATCAATTTGGTATATCAATTTGGGTGATCAATTTGGTATATCAATTTGGGTAATCAATTTGGTATATCAAAGCCCTAGCGAATTTTAGGTCTCATTTTCTAGTATAGGTTATGGCTTGTGCCTATAGCTTTGATTATTATGACTTAACGCCAGTCTTTTGCACAATTACCAGTGGCATACCTTTCCTGCTCATACATACTTGCTCTTGAATTCTTTTTCTTCTTCTTGGGTAGAAGTCTCTGTGACGTAGTAGCTAAACTGCTGAACTGCAACATCGTAGAAGAATCGAACTCAAGTCGCTTTATTATGTTCATTTTCGGACTAATACCCTTGGGAATGGTATGAATCGACTTATTACTCCAGCTATGGCTTAAATAGTACTACAACTGTTCTAATACAGAGATGACAAAGATAAATCTCACGAAAGTTGATATGCTATTAAACAAACAAACCAAACCTTCTTCTTCTTCTTCTTCTTCTTCTTCTTCTTATTATTATTATTATTATTATTATTATTTATTTGAGTTTTTCACATCACCGTAAGCTGATGGTCTTTCACTGGAGATTGAGTGACAGCAAGTCTCATCAAGTCTCCAGGACCCTTCTCAGTAATCTGCCTGTTTTCAATAATGCTGTTGTTTGGATGGTCTCTACTCGGCCGCCGACTTCCAAATCCTCCAGACCCTTTAATAATCCTTTAGTTACCGTGCCAAAAGCACCAATCACAATTGGTATAATTGTCACCTTCATATTCCATAGTTTTTTTACAATTCTCTAGCAAGGTCGAGGTACTTATCTCTCTTTTAACATTCTTTTAGTTTTCAGTTTTATTATTATTATTATTATTATTATTATTATTATTATTATTATTTATATTTTAGCTTTACTTTCACATTCTTAGAATCCTTCACCTGGTCAAAAGATAAAGTGATAAAAAGTACTGATTTCATCCATTCTTTATTTATGTTGCCACCGCTTTTGGATATTATTTTCCCTATTATATTCATAACGAGATAAGTAGTTCCGCAACGTGCAATTTTTGTTCTTCATATATGCTGGGAATGCCAGTTATCTTGTTAATGTGTTTATATGTCACTTTCTTGTCTATACACAGGGCTCCTTCTGACACAGTGATAGTTTTAAGGTGCCGCATTTTTTCAATTTTAATTTCCTTCTCATTTACTAATCTTATTATTTATTTATTTTATTATTCTATTATTTTTTATATCAATTTATTGTTATTTTATTCCTTGCGTTTTTTTTTCACTCGTTAATTGGAATTCTTTGACCGGAGTGTGAGTGACAGCAAGTCTCCTCAAGTCCCCAGGACTTTTCTGAATATTGTAAGTAAGTAAAGTTGGCGACTGTAGTCGAGGGCGACCAGAAGGCTCCCCTTTCAATAGCTACTACACCAAGGTGTAGCGGAGGGCTCTACCCATTCCCTGGATTGCACCACTTTACCCTTCGTACCTTATAATGGTGAATGTTAAGCAAGGAGGTATCAAGTACCATTTTTAAAGTCTTTGATTGAACCCAGGTCTCCCAGGTCTCCCGGACCATTGGCGAACACTCTACCCACTGGGCCAATGAGCTGGTAACCAATCTGAACAATACTGTGATCTGTATGGTTTCTATCCTTCTTCTGATTACCAATTCCTCCAGTCTCTTTATCAAGCTTTTGTTATCACAGTCACTTTCATTTCTTTCAAGCTTTTTAAGCTCACTATCAAGTATTTGTTTGTCGTTTCACTTTCTTTTATTTTGGTTCTGTGATCAACTGGAACAAGAAAATCCATGAGGTGACAGGTTCCTTTTTTTATTGTTAACACAAGCTCTGGTCTTTTAGTCAGAATTAGGTGATACATTTGTATTTTAAAATCACAGGGAATTCTATACGTGTCATCTTTAGATAAGATTCTGGTTTGTGCATATACCATTCCGTAGTATGGTCAAATTTTAATCTTTTGCACAGTTCCCAGTAGAACACCTTTCCCATCAAGTAATGCCTAGTCTTATACTTCTTTTGTGCTTGTTTGCTGCATTCGCTCATCATGTGATTAACCTTTTTATCTCTGTGATCTCATAACCAACACTTGCTATTGTGCATTATCATTTTTCTTTTTGGCATTATTTATTGCTGCTGTTAAAAGAGACTCGATTTCTGTTTTGAGGTTTCCTTTCATAGACATGTTCACGTCTTTTGATATTCAATCTCGTCAGTTTGTCGCTGGAAATATCCGTACAGTTGTTTTCCTTCCCATTTTTGTATCTAGATTTTACTGGTTTTCTGTTTGTTTTTATGTTGCCTTTGCCGCTACTGACTGCTGTAATTAGTCTTTCTTTGCTCTTTTAAATGTATTCCTCGAATACTCGTATTGATGCATTCATGCTCTCTTTAAATGTTGGCGATTCCTCTTCATCCCTCTTTTCTTGGTATGTACAGCTTGTCATTGTTATCTTTTGGCTGTTGGATCTTGTAGGGTCATCGATTTCCTTGTCCTTTTGTCTATTTGTCTGAGTTCTTCTCTTGTCCATTTTTAGAAAGGTCCCGAAAATTTCATAAGGAGGATTGCCTATTTATTTATTCCTTTGATGAAGTTTCTGTCACAGAGTTGGGTTTTCTTGGTTTTCTGTGGTGCTCTTTTCTTCTTATTTTTTTCATCTCTTTTTAACGGTGTCCGCTTCCAATATTCCAAAATATTTACAATTTTCCTTCTTTCCCAACGTTCTGATTCTTTCTGGATTTAGAAATCCTATTGCTTCCGTTTCTTCTCTTTTCCTACTTTCATTATGAGCATGAAATCTTTTTCATATCCATATTCTGGCTGCATGATCTTATGGCTTATATCAGCTTTTCTAGTTCATTTTTGGCATATATCTTGATATTATCAATTTATATTAAATGGCTTATATTTTCATGGGAGTTAGTGAATGTGCAGTCCACAGTGCATTTCCTTATTATAAAATTTATTTGCATCATTTCTATAACAAATAGTAATTGCGACAGCGAATTCTTAAAGAAGATTTCTCTTTAGATTATCTCCTTTGTAAGGGTTTTTCTTCCTACTACTACATCAACATTCCAGTTTCCATATGATTATCTTACTCCTTACAAGTTTTTTCACACCCGCGATAGTTGGTGGTGTTTTACTGGAGTCTGATTAACAGTAATCCTCCTCAGGCAACCAAAACGTGTCTGAGTATACTTGTCAATCTTAATAATGCTGTGATTTGCATGGTGTCGACCCTTCCTCTGATTTTCAATTTCTTTTTTTCAAACTATTTGGAACCGTTCCAAGAGCACGACAATTGATACCACTGTCACTATTACTATTATAATAACTCCTTGAGAGTATTTCCCACCAGCGTTAGCTGATGATCTTTCACTGGAGTCTGAGTGATAGCATGCCTCTTCTTGTTTCAAGGAATCTTCTCAGTATTCTGGCCGATCTCAACAATGCTGTAGATTGGAAGGTCTCCGCTTGTCTTCTGATTTCTAAGTCTCTTAGTCCCATTATTAATCCTTTGGGGATTATTCCACATGTACCAATAATAAATATTACCATCATCAACTTCATGTTCTATAGTTTTTAGTTCTCTAGCAAGGTTTAGGTACTCATCTCGCGTTTCGTTTTCTTTAAATATAATTATATCGTTTGCAGGGACAGCTAATTCCACTTAAGAAGGTTCTCTTTTTTTTTATTAACTATCACTAGGTGTGGTCGTCTAGCTGAGATTAGGTGATCTGTCTATATCGGAAAATCCTAAAGAACTTTGTGCATCTCATTCTGCAGGACGAATTCCATGTTGTGCATATACCAATTTTCCAAAAGTGAACGTAATAGCACGACTGTAGTTCAAACTCATTTGCTTGAAGGCTGCCATTTAACAAGTTAGCCATTACAGTTACTCCCTTACTAGTCCGAAAGTGAACGTAATAGCACAACTGTAGTTCGAACTCGTTTGCCTGAAGGCTGCCATTCAACAAGTTAGCCATTACAGTTACTCCCTTACTAGTCCGAAAGTGAACGTAATAGCACAACTGTAGTTCGAACTCGTTTGCTTGAAGGCTGCCATTCAACAAGTTAGCCATTACAGTTACTCCCTTACTAGTCCGAAAGTGAACGTAATAGCACAACTGTCGTTCGAACTCCTTTCCCTGAAGGCTGCCATTCAACAAGTTAGCAATTACAGTTACTCCCTTACTAGTCCGAAAATGAACGTAATAGCACGATTGTAGTTCGAACTCATTTGCCTGAATGCTGCCATTCAACATGTTAGCCATTACAGTTACTTCCTTACTAGTCCAAAAAAGAACGTATTAGCACGACTGTAGTTCGAACACGTTTGACTCAATCCTGCCATTCAACAATTTAGACATTACAGTTACTCCCTTACTAGTCCGAAAGTGAACGTATTAGCACGACTGTAGTTCGAACTCATTTTCCTGAAGGCTGCCATTAATCAATTTAGCCATTACAGTTATTCCCTTACTAGTCCAAAAGTGAACGTATTAGTATGACTGTAGTTCAAACTCGTTTGACTCAAGCCTGACCTTCAACAAGTTAGCCATTACAGTTACTCCCTTACTAGTCCGAAAATTAACGTAATAACACGACTGTAGTTCGAACTCATTTGCCTGAAAGCTGCCATTCAACAAGTTAGCCATTACAGTTACTCCCTTACAAGTCGGAAATTGAACATAATAGCACGACTGTAGTTCGAAGTTGTTTGCCTGAAGGTTACAATTCAACAACTTAGCCATTACATTTACTCCCTTACTAGTCCGAAAGTGAACGTATTGCACGACTGTAGTTCGAACTCGCTTTCCTCAAGGCTTCCATTCAACTAGTTAGCCATTACAGTTACTTCCTTGCTAGTCTGAAAGTCAACGTAATAGCACAACTGTAGTTCGAAGTCGTTTGCCTTGAGATTGCCATTCAACAAGTTAGCCATTACAGTTACTTTCTTACTAGTCCGAAAGTGAACGTATTAGCACGACTGTACTTCGAAGTCCTTTGCCTGAAAGCTGCCATTCAACAATTTAGCCATTACAGTTACTCCCTTACTAGTCCTATAGATAACGTAATAGCATGACTGTAGTTCGAAGTTGTTTGCCTGAAGGCTGGCCATTCAACAAGTTAGCCATTACAGTTATTCCCTTACTAGTCCGAAAATGAACGTAATAGCACGACTGTAGTGCGAAGTCATTTTTCTGAAGGCTGCCATTAATCAATTTAACCATTAGTTATTCCCTTACGAGTCCAAAAGTGAACGTCATAGCACAAATGTAGTTCGAACTCATTTTCCTGAAGGCTGCCATTAATCTATTTAGCCATCACAGTTATTCCCTTACAAGTCCAAAAGTGAACGTCATAGCACGACTGTCGTTCGAACTCATTTTCCTGAAGGCTGCCATTCAACAAGTTAGCCATTACAGTTACTCCCTTACTAGTCCGAAAATGATCGTAATAACACGACTGTAGTTCAAACACCTTTGCCTGAATGCTGCCATTCAACAACTTAGCCATTACAGTTACTCCCTTACTAGTCCGAAAGTGAACGTAATAGCACGACTGTCGTTCGAACTCATTTTCCTGAAGCCTGCCATTAATCAATTTAGCCATTATATTTACTCCTTACTAGTCCGAAAGTGAACGTAATAGCACGACTGTAGTTCGAACTCCTTTGCAAGAAGGCTGCCATTTTACAAGTTAGCCATTACAGTTACTCCCTTACTAGTCCGAAAATGAAAGTATTAGCACGACTGTAGTTCGAACTCTTTTACTGAAGGCTGCCATTTAACAATATAGCCCTTACAGTAACTCCCTTACTAGTCCGAACGTGAACGAATAGCACGACTGTAGTTCGAACTCGTTTGACTCAAGGCTGCCATTCAACAAGTTAGCCATTACAGTTACTCCCTTATTAGTCGGAAAGTGAACGTAATAGCGCGACTGTAGTTCGAAGTCCTTTGCCTGAAAGCTGCCATTCAACAAGTTAGCCTTCACAGTTACTCCTTACTTGTCCTATAGTGAACGTAATAACACAAGTGTATTTCGAACTTGTTTGCTTGAAGGCTGCCATTCAACAAGTTAACCATTACAGTTACTCCCTTACTATTCCGAAAGTCAACGTAATTGCACGACTGTAGTTCGAAATCGCTTTCCCCAAGGCTTCCATTCAACTAGTTAGCCATTACAGTTACTCCCTTACTAGTCCGAAAGTCAACGTAATAGCACGAATGTAGTTCGAACTCGTTTACTGAAGGCTGCCATTTAACAAGTTAGCCATTACAGTTACTCCCTTACTAGTCCGAAAGTGAACGTAATAGCACGAATGTAGTTCGAACTCGTTTACTGAAGGCTGCCATTTAACAAGTTAGCCATTACAATTATTTCCTTACTAGTCCGAAATTGAACGTAATAGCATGACTGTAGTTTGAATTTATTTGCATGTATCTTGCCATTCATGAATTTAGCCATTACAGTTACTCCCTTACTATTCGGAATATTAAAGTATTAGCATGACTGTAGTTCGAACTCGTTTGCCTGAAGTCTGCCATTCAACAAGTTAGCCATTACAGTTACTCCCTTACTCGTCCGAAAGTGAACGTATTAGCACGACTGTAGTTCGAACTTCTTTTGCTTGAAAGCTGCCATTCAACAAGTTAGCCATTACAGTTACTCCCTTACTAGTCCGAAAGTGAACGTATTAGCACGACTGTACTTCGAAGTCCTTTGCCTGAAAGCTGCCATTCAACAATTTAGCCATTACAGTTACTCTCTTGCTAGTCGGAAATTCAACGTAATAGCACAACTGAAGTTCGAACTTGTTCGCCTCGAGGCTGCCATTCAACAATTTAGCCATTACAGTTACTCACTTACTAGTCCGAAAGTGAACGTAATAGCATGACTGTAGTTCGAACTTGTTTTCGTGAAAGTTGCCATTCAACAAGTTAGCCATTACAGTTACTCCCTTATTAGTCGGAAATTGAACGTAATAGCACGACTGTAGTTCGAACTTGTTTGCCTGAAGGTTGCAATTCAACAAGTTAGCCATTACAGTTACTCCCTTACTAGTCCGAAAGTGAACGTAATAGCGCGACTGTAGTTCAAAGTCCTTTGCCTGAAAGCTGCCATTCAACAAGTTAGCCTTCACAGTTACTCCTTACTTGTCCCATAGTGAACGTAATAACACAAGTGTATTTCGAACTTGTTTGCTTGAAGGCTGCCATTCAACAAGTTAACCATTACAGTTACTCCCTTACTATTCCGAAAGTCAACGTAATTGCACGACTGTAGTTGAAATAGCTTTCCCCAAGGCTTCCATTCAACTAGTTAGCCATTACAGTTACTCCCTTACTAGTCCGAAAGTGAACGTAATAGCACGACCGTAGTTCGAACTCATTTGCCTAAAGGCTGCCATTCAACTAGTTAGCCATTACATTTACTCCCTTACTAGTCGGAAAGTGAACGTATTAGCACGACTGTAGTTCGAACTCGTTTGACCCAAGGCTGCCATTCAACAAGTTAGCCATTACAGTTACTCCCTTACTAGTCCTATAGTGAACGTAATAGCATGACTGTAGTTCGAACTCGTTTGCTTGAAGGCTGCCATTCAACAAGTTAGCCATTAATGTTACTCCCTTACTAGTCCGAAAGTGAACGTAATAGCACGACCGTATTTCGAACTTATTTGCCTGAAGGCTGCCATTCAACTAGTTAGCCATTACATTTACTCCCTTACTAGTCGGAAAGTGAACGTATTAGCACGACTGTAGTTCGAACTCGTTTGCCTGAAGGCTGCCATTCAACAAGTTAGCCATTACAGTTACTCACTTACTAGTCCGAAAGTGAACGTATTAGCACGAATGTGGTTCGAACTCGTTTGACTCAAGGCTGCCATTCAACAAGTTAGCCATTACAGTTACTCCCTTACTAGTCCGAAAGTGAACGTAATAGCGCGACTGTAGTTCGAAGTCCTTTGCCTGAAAGCTGCCATTCAACAAGTTAGCCTTCACAGTTACTGCCTTACTTGTCCAATAGTGAACGTAATAACACAAGTGTATTTCGAACTTGTTTGCTTGAAGGCTGCCATTCAACAAGTTAACCATTAGAGTTACTCCCTTACTATTCCGAAAGTCAACGTAATTGCACGACTGTAGTTCGAAATAGCTTTCCCCAAGGCTTCCATTCAACTAGTTAGCCATTACAGTTACTCCCTTACTAGTCCGAAAGTCAACGTAATAGCACGAATGTAGTTCGAAGTCGTTTGCCTGAAGGCTGCCATTCAACAAGTTAGCCATTACAGTTACTCCCTTACTAGTCCGAAAGTGAACGTAATAGCACGACCGTAGTTCGAACTCATTTGCCTGAAGGCTGCCATTCAACTAGTTAGCCATTACATTTACTCCCTTACTAGTCGGAAAGTGAACGTATTAGCACGACTGTAGTTCGAACTCCTTTGCCTGAAAGCTGCCATTCAACAAGTTAGCCATTACAGTTACTCCCTTACTAGTCCGAAAGTGAACGTATTAGCACGACTGTAGTTCGAACTCGTTTGACTCAAGGCTGCCATTCAACAAGTTAGCCATTACAGTTACTCCCTTACTAGTCCTATAGTGAACGTAATAGCATGACTGTAGTTCGAACTCGTTTGCTTGAAGGCTGCCATTCAACAAGTTAGCCATTAATGTTACTCCCTTACTAGTCCGAAAGTGAACGTAATAGCACGACCGTATTTCGAACTTATTTGCCTGAAGGCTGCCATTTAACTAGTTAGCCATTACATTTACTCCCTTACTAGTCGGAAAGTGAACGTATTAGCACGACTGTAGTTCGAACTCGTTTGCCTGAAGGCTGCCATTCAACAAGTTAGCCATTACAGTTACTCACTTACTAGTCCGAAAGTGAACGTATTAGTACGAGTTTAGTTCGAACTCGTTTGACTCAAGGCTGCCATTCAACAAGTTAGCCAGTACAGTTACTCCCTTACTAGTCCGAAAGTGAACGTAATAGCACGACTGTAGTTCAAACTCATTTGCCTGAAGGCTGCCATTCAACAATTTAGCCATTACAGTTACTCCCTTACTTGTCCTATAGTGAACGTAATAACACGAGTGTAGTTCGAACTCGTTTGCTTGAAGGCTGCCATTCAACAAGTTAGCCATTACATTTACTCCCTTACTAGTCCGAAAGTGAACGTATTAGCACGACTTTAGTTCGAACTCGTTTGCCTGAAGGCTGCCATTTAACAATTTAGCCATTACAGTTATTTCCTTACTAGTCCGAAAGTGAACGTAATAGCACGACTGTAGTTTGAATTTATTTGCATGTAGGTTGCCATTCATGAATTTAGCCATTACAGCTACTCCCTTACTATTCGGAATATTAACGTATTAGCAGGACTGTAGTTCGAACTCCTTTCCCTGAAGGCTGCCATTCAACAAGTTAGCCATTACAGTTACTCCCTTACTCGTCCGAAAGTGAACGTATTAGCACGACTGTAGTTCGAACTCGTTTGCCTGAAGGCTGCCATTCAACAAGTTAGCCATTACAGTTACTCCCTTACTAGTCCGAAAGTGAACGTAAAGCACCACTGTAGTTCGAACTCCTTTGCCTGAATGCTGCCATTCAACTCGTTAGCCATTACAGTTACTCCCTTACTAGTCCGAAAGTGAACGTAATAGCACGACTGTAGTTCGAACTCATTTGCCTGAAGACTGCCATGCTACAAGTTAGCCATTACATTTACTCCCTTACTACTCTGAAAGTGAACACAATAGCACGACTGTAGTTCGACCTCGGTTACAATGATTCACCAATTATGGCATGAAAACCACCCCCGCACTCAGAATTAGGAGAGAGATTGTATTGTAGTGTCCACCATTTTCTTTCTCTCTGTATTTTTTTTTAATGTATGTATCCATTTCTTTATTGATGTATGCATACATAATATCAACAACATGCATATATTTACCCACATGTGCTTCGGCATTTTTGATTGCATAACTCCCCCCTACCGAGCCCCAACTTGCAATTCCCACCACCTCGACAACCGGATTTGCAGGCAAAACCCAGTGAACTTCTCACATACATCCCTTACTCGTTTTTTATTTTTATTTTTTCGTATCACGTGAGTACCACCTGGCCGTCAAATAACGCAACTTTGAGAAATATTCATCACAGGAATACGATCATGCCTTCAGTTTCAAGATATTGGATTACGTATTCACCCGCCAAACCAAATTTCCCGCCTTTTTTGTCTTTTTAAGTTCGCCTGACATTCGTATGTTGATATTCATTTCACTGTAGCATCACCGGATTTTTGTCACAATGGAAATAGACGATCAAGAATATGCAGAGATGACAAATTTTTCATATGACAACGACAGCTATAGACTAAATAACATCACTAGTTCTTTTGCAACGATTGCTTTGACATTACTTACCCACGAATGTTGATATATCATTAAACAAAGAAAGCCAACCCAACCAATATGACAATTAAATGTTTTCCTGCTAGTATCGTTCCAACTTTGACTTTGTCAAATAATTCTGAAAGCACTGGCTCCCACAAAATCATTTAAGTTAAACGTCAATCAACTTGTTCAGAACTTGGATGAGTGACCACTTATCAAAAATAGCTACTGTAAACAACCAAAATCCTGGATGGTTGGTTTGTTTTACGGAACATCAACCCTTTTCTGGCCATTTAACGCCGAATTAAATTTCAAACAATTCAGTTTAGTATAAGTATAGTTTTTTGTTTACAAACAGTTAAATGTCAAAACAGATGGCAATGGAGGGGTACTCATCATTCATGAAAGCTCTAGCATTACTGGAACCTCACCATCTGATTGTTTAGTGTTATATTCAGAACACTCGTTCTTAGAGGGTTTTAACCCTCTACAGAGAAGCAGTCGGTGTATTAACAGTTCGAGCAGACTGGGCAATACACATGTTGAATATCAAAACAATTCTATTTCAAACAATTCAAGTTAGCATAAGTACACTATTTAAATATCAAATCAGTCCTATTCTAAGCAATTCAGTTTAGCATAAGTACACAGTTTAGTTCTATTTGATCAATAGATAGGACCCTGACCGGTGCAGCCACTCCAGGTTTGAGTGGACTTGGGAGCGATGGCAATGAAGGGGTACTCCGCATTCCCCAAAGCTCCAGGATTACTGGAATCTCACTATCAGACTTTTTAGTGTCATATCCAGGATACTCGTTGTGGGTGGGGATCTTACCCCTCTGCAGAGAAGCAGTCAGTGTATTGTACACCCCCGGCCAACTGGGAAACCAAAGTCCTGTGTGCTAAACTAAGCAAAGCAAATTTAAAAAGGAACTTATAGTCAAGTTATACGGAAAACATCACAGCTAGATTATTTAAGTTAAGCATCAATGAACCCGGTCAGTGCCTAGATGAGTGTCCACTTAGTAAAACCAGAATTACCACATGTTAGACTAAACATCATCATCATCATCATCATGTCACACAGATTATCTCTCGCCATCCACCCCTCGTATCCATAGCTCCTAGCAAGTCTTCTTGGCAGCATCCTGTGTACGCACAGAACTGATGAACGTAAGTCTTTGCTTGCTGGGCAACAGTGGCATGTTCTTAATGCAATGGTCCATAAGAGAACGTCGCTTACGATTTCTTCCTTGCTTCTCTAGTAAAACGTTATTCATTTTACTGGAATGATTTATGAGATAGGAGGCAGATGGACGAACTGCTGCTTTTTTGTCGAGTGCTGCTACTAAGATTTGTTCAAGATAGCCTGCAGCATTCTTATGTTGTTTTCCACCTAGGTCCTTCTCAGTGTTTTGTCAACATCTATTTGATGCATCAATATAGTAATATGGACACAGCAACAGCTTGTAAGAAATCCTTTTAAAAAGCTTCACTTGCTGCTAGATTATCTAAGTTAAGCAATAATAAGCCTTGTCAGTTTTTGCATGAGTAATTACACCCTTTTCTATCGTACATCGCTTCCGGTAGGTCTTCAAGGCTACATCCTGTATCAGCACAGAACTGTTGTATGTCGGTTCTAACTTTTCCTCCAGCATTTACTCGCGCATGTGAAGGGGTGCACAGGAGTATGTCGCTTATGAGTTCGTCCCGACTTCTCCAGCAGTGTCCTGCATGTCTGGTTCATCTGACTTGGATAGCTTTCTTGATGGGTGGTAAGTGGCCGTACAACTGCTATTTTGTAGGGTGCTGCTTCCAGGACTTATTTGATATTGCTCGCAGCATTCTTGTATAGTCGCCGTGAAGCTTTTTCTCAATACGTTTAGTTAACGTCCATGTAGTGCAGTATAAATACGACCGCTGCTTTGAAAAAAAATGCGTTTCATTTTATAGGACAGGTCTGTCTTCCATATGACCGATAGTCTAAAAAAAGTCAAAAGAAAAAAAAACGACTTATTTTTAAGTCACTCTAAAACATCACTTCTTGCTAGATTATTTAAGTTAAACAACGATCAGCTGGTTGAAAGCTTCGATTAATAAAATTATTAATTAATTGGGGAGGTGCCCGTGGTGCAATGGTTATCGACGTAGGAAATGGACACGGCAACACGAGTTCAAATCCTGGAAGACTCTGACTACATCTTACATAGCACTAATACCCTTGGGAAAGGTATGAATCCAATTATTCTCCCTCCAGCGACGGGTAAATAGTAGGACAGACTGAGTTTTTCAGCCTTGGTGAGGCAATTAGTCTAGGAGAAGGAAAACTCTGAATTCAAACCTGTTAAACTCCGCTTAAAAATTGACCTTGTGTCATATCCTGCACTAGCGGAGGGGTTGGTAAATATGATAAAATCATTTATTATTATTAAAAACAGGTACTGAATGCTGAGAAATAAAAGCGTTTGAAACTGGAAGCATTAATTTGACTTTGCTTAAAGCACCAGTTCCGTTTGATCAACGAAGTTAAGCAGTAATTTGCTTGTCAGGACTTCAGTGAGCGGCCACTTAATAATAGCTGGTTGTTTAAGCGACTCAAGTTCTGCGTGAGAGACGATGCAAAATTTAGTTTATAGAAAGAATAAACAGCTGTGAAATTAGAGTTAATCTAACTTCAAGTCAAGTCATGCTTAAATCCCTTTTCTCGCCAGATCATCGAATTTAAGTGACCACTTAGTTACAGTGGGTAGCGTAAGCGACTTGACGCCCGTGTGACAAAGTAAGCATAGCATACCTACTGTTCCAATGTGGTCATTCACGTAAGTAGGCTCACTGTTTAAATTTGGTTTATCTAGCCGGAACCAAGTGTAACTGAAAAAGGTTTTCATAGTATGGCACATAGACCTAAGATGATTATCAGTATCTGCTATATCTAAATATTTACCTATCTAAGTATAAAGCAATCTCATCGCTGTTTACAGTTAGCTAAAACCGATGCTTTCAATGCGACAACTCGAAGTGAATACTTTGTTCGATTTTCAAGCTGATATAAAAGTGCTGCATTTGTTTTTGTTTCTCAGTAGTTCACTTGGTTTTGATTGGTTTTGTTTATTGTTCAAATGCACATAAACTCCATATAGGTTATTAAATGCCGAAGTTTGATTCATTTGAAAATTTTTATTGTAATCATAACCATATTTTCAATATTCCATTCTATTCTTTTAAAATTACAGTTTTCATTGTTTGTACATTGTTAGACGGTTTCAAACCTCCCGATCTAATACCTATAAGTTTTACACAATTATACCGTTTCAAATAAACACTTTTATTTAATAATAGATATTTGTTCGTACATACTAACATTTTTTTCAAATCAGTTCAGTCATGGTAATCTTTCGTTGGCTGCTTTTTTGCTTTTTCCACATCAACAGACGCCAACCTTATGGATGAGTAGCAGTAGTTTTTTTCAATTAGCTATTTGATCCTAGCCATTCATCTGTTAAGTTCTTCCGCTTAGCATCAGATGAAACTCACCGTTGACCTAAATTTGGATTCATACTTCACATCCACCATGCTGCTTCCCATGGTTTCTAATGATAAAAAGCAAGGGGTTTCTAGATAAATTTGTTAATAATGATAATAATAATAATCTTATTGAAGAATTATAGTTTCACATAAATATTCTTAATTCAATAAAATTTCAGATTTAGATGGTATCAAGTATTCCTTTCTAATACAAATAATTGTAAATAGATCTATTTGACGCATGCATGGGATCCTAACTCAAAGTCAGAGTGAACCTGGGAGTAATGGTGATGTAGGAGTTGTCGGAACTCTCCAGAGCTCCAGAACTGGAGTCTCGCAAGCAGATGCAGTTAAACGTCATACACAAGATACCACTTTTTAAGGTGTCATTAGCCCTTTGTAGGGGGTACAGTCAGCGTATTCAAAACATCGATGACAGTGCAATTTATTCTCGGACAGGAAGCTTTTAAATTTGACGAGGGCCTTGTCTTGGGCATCACTTTTCCCACTGATGTAGAGAGAGAGAGAGAGAGAGAGAGAGAGAGAGAGAGAGAGAGAGAGAGAGAGTCGGAGTAGTTCGACTATGGTCAGAGAGACTATGGATATTTTGGGCCTTGGTTATGTGTACACGCATAGGACCCTTCCATAAATTGTGCATGTGCTATGATATAAGATACAGTGAAAAAGGCACCTTTAGTCGGGCGCTCATTTATATTTGAGACGAAGTAAGCCGAAAAGGAAGATTTTATAATTAAAAAAAACGAAATAGTTGAATAGAATGAAGAAAGAAAAAAAATCCAGGAAAAAAGGAAAAAGAGTGATTAAGTAAAAGCAAAAAGAAAGAAAAAAAATGAAAATAGTGAAGAGAGAAAAATAAAAAAATCTATGAATGACTGATTGAAGGAAAAAAAAGACAAGTAGAAAGAAATAGTGAAAGGAAGAAAGAAACAAATAAACAAAGGAATAGAAAGAAAGAAAAAAGTAAGCAAGAAAAAGATTGAAATATATAAAGAAAAAAGAACGAAAGACTCAAAGAAAGAAAGAAAATAAAGAAAAAATAAAGAAAGAAGCAAAAAGATAAATGAAAGAAAAAGAAAAAGAAAAAGAGAAAGTTTGGTGGTGGATTATTTGTTTTTTCTCTTTTTCATGAAAATCGAGGAAAAAAAACGAAGAGTAAAAGAAAAAAGAATAAAAAAGGAGAGAAAACAAATGTGAAAAGTTAAAAAGCTGGAAGGAATTTAAGGAGTAATAGGTGAAAGAAAGAAAGAAAGAAAGAAAGAAAGAAAGAAAGAAGAAACAAATAAACAAACAAACAAACGAAAAAGAAAGAAAAATAGGCAAGAAAAAGAACGAAAGAGTGAAAGAAAAAAAGAAAGATAAAGTAAAGAGAGAAGGAAAAGGAAGAAAGCAAAAAAGAAAGCGTGAAAGAAAGAAAAGGAGAAGAAAGAAAGAAAGAGTGAAATACAGAAGAAAAAAGAAAAAGAAATGAAACAATAAACAAACAAAAAGAAAGAAAGTAAAAAGTAAACAGAAAAACGAAGTACAGAAAGAACGAAAAAGTAAAAGAAAAAGAATGAAAAAATAAGGAAAAGAAAGAGTGAAAAGAGAGAAAACAAGAAAGAAAGAGTGAAATAAAGAGTGGAAAGAAATAGTGACAAAGAGAAGAAAGAAATGAAAACTGAAGAAACAAAAAGTAAACAATCATCTAGAAAGAAAAATTAAGCAAGAACTTTAGTGAAATAAAGGAAGAAAAAATAAAGAAGCGTAAAGGAAAGAAAGAATGAAAAAAAGAAGGAAAAAAGGAAAGCAGAAAGGAAAGAAAGAAAAATGGAAAGATGGAAGGAAAAAGAATAGAGATTGATAGCAAAAATGAAAGAATGAAAGAAAGAGAGGTAGAAAGAAATATTGAAACAAAGAAGAAAAAACAAAGAAAAAGAAAAAAACAACGTAGAAAGAAAGAAAGAAAGAAAGAAAGAAAGAAAGGAAGAAAGAAAGAAAAAGAGTGAAAAAAGATAGGAAGAAAAAAGAAGAGAGTAGTAAAAGAAAAAAGAAAACAAAGAAAAAAGATAGCAAAAAGGAAAAAGAAAGGAAAGAAACTAAAAAGGAAAGAATGAAAAAGAAAGAAAGAAAGAAAAAAGAAAGAAAAAATAAGAAAGAAAGAAAGAAAGAAAGAAAAAAAAAGAAAACAGAAAGGAAAGAAACAAAAAAAGAAAGAAAGAAAGAAACTAAAAGGAAGGAAAGAAAGAAGAAGCAAAGAAAAAAGAAAGAAAGATTAAAAGAAAGAAAGAAAGAAAGAAGGGGAAAGTGTGCTGTTCCAAAACACCAGCCAACTTTGGCAACAAAGTAAAATTGACGCCCCTATCAAATTTCTCCCGCGAGGAAATTTTATTTTCAAAAGCGGTGTAAAACAAAATTTGATACCAAGAGTCCATCATTTCTATTATCAGTTATTGCTCCCATTTTGCAAATAAGAATTCCCAACAGTAATTTCAGGAAGATGAATATCTGTTGAATGACAATTGTTTTCGCCGTAAACTGAATAAAATTAAACATCTAAAAGAAAGTTTTGACGTTGTATGAAGTAATTTCCAATCTTTAACCTAAACCAAACTTTCGAAATGACTGAAAGGTTAAAGATCTTGGGATATGAATTAGTTGAAGGATGGGTGATCTAACTGGTGTAAAAGATGGGAGTGAACTAAATAAATCAGACAAAGCAGGGTAATAGCGATTAGCATGCGCTCTCCCAATCGACTGAGGACTTCGACACGTTCTGGATATCGGTCGGGTTCGCCAAGAAATGAACTGGGGATAAAGAACAAGTGCTAATAATCACGAATATCGCCAAGACTGAATTACCCGCTCTGTTGGTTTCACGACAAGAAATTTAAAAATAAGATTAGAGATTTTCGTTTTTCTTCATTTTTTTTCCAGTTTATTGTTGCTTACTGGTGGATAAAGTCGTCTTGTAAAAAAGGCAATGGGGACATTGGATGTAAAATAATTATGGGTAATCTGATTGATGCGAATATAAACCTATTCTAATCTGTCTATTGTCAGTGTCAATCATAATACGAGTAGACGTCTGTCTATCTTAGTCTGTTCATATCTATCTATCCAGATCTCCCTCAGTCGGTTCCTATCTATCTATCTATCTATCTATCTATCTCAATCTTTTCTCATGTGTGTTTCTCTCTGTCTCTCTGCCTAAGTAACTATCTAATATTCCTGACGCTTTTCAAATCTTTTCCTATTAATATTCGACCAGATGTTTGTCGAAAATGGGGTCCCTAGGAAAATTCTTCAAGGAAGAAAATGGCACGAAAATAATATCCTAATTGTCTCTTTGAATTACCAGTTCGTTCCAAGGGGATTTCTCCCAAGGTAGCATATACCTTCATATTTAAAAGGGATAAAACTTGGGTGGATTGTCTGGCACCTGAGGCGCTCCTAAATAGTATAGCCGAATGAACTGAGTAATTTTTTTTACCTATTTCTTGCAGCACACATTCAACCAATATAGTGTCACATCTAAATCTTGTTGGGGGTTGGTTAAATTACGAAAAAGGACTAACGTGATGCACCCATGGGGATCGTGAAATGTTTGTTGTTAAGATTGGGAATACACAATAAACAAGGGGACTGACATATAAAATAGTTACGAAGGACTTTTAGCATATATTTAATCTTTACTTTACAACATTGATATGAGGAAAATTATATTCTTTAAAATTTGATCTAATTTGCACAAGGCTTTGTGTTTTCGTGAATAGGACATGGAAATAGCAGATCTACAATAGCGACCATATGTTAAAGAATGGAAGAACAATAAACATTTAAACGATTTTTACTTGAAAAAATTTGCCTGTACGTTTACGAAATTTTCCCAAAATATGCTTGGAACATATATGCATTTATTACATATAAAGTTTTCAAAAAAAAAATTCAGGTAAATTAATAGTGAACTAAAAAGAAAACAAAAATATACATTTGGCCATGGTCAAAAGTTAAGGAACACTGTTGAATTATAGTAATTTAGGTATTTTTTGAATAATTTGATCGCTAAACCATTTATAGTCAACTGTCATACATCGTTTGAACTATTTTTAAGCAAGATGGAGGCGAAAGCACGTAATTGTTTGATTCGAGAAGAAAAAAAGCTCATTGTAGCAAATAATGAAGAAAGCAAATCATATTCTGAAACTGCTGGTATCGTACGAAGGTCAAAAAGCGTTGTTTATTGTGTAATCAGTGAATTTAAGACTGACAAGACACTTGAACCAAAACCGAGAACTGGCAGGCTTCCTATGACTACCAAACGAGAAGATCGGATGATTGTTAAGATATCTTTAAAAGAACGTTTCGATACAGCAACGTCTATTCTCGTATTGTGAGTAAATAGGAAAGCCAATTTCTAGAAAAACTGTTTCTCGTGGGTTAAATAAGGAAAAATTTGTTGTTCGAATTCCTTGTCGAAAACCTTTGATTTCAAAGAAAAATGAAAAGGTTCATCTTGACTTCGCCACAGACCTTATCGTGTGGACAGAGAAACAATGGAATATGGTTCACTTTAGCGATGAATCTAAATTCAATTTGTTTAGATGTGATGGTAAAAGATTCGTAAAATGTAAAAATGGAGAACGCTTATCTAATCAATGCTCTACAAAAGCTGAAATTTGGAGAGGAGGCGTAATGTTGTGGGGGATGATTTCTTTTGTAGGAGTAGGACCGATTGTTTGTTTTCTCGGTAATATTAATGCCAGGATTTATAAAGACATCCTTCACCAGCAAGCTCTTCTCATTTACGCAAAGGGAAAGTTGAAATTCCAATATTCATGAAAGACAACGCGCCTTGACACAAAGCTAAAACTGTGTTAAGTTTTAAGAGGAAGGAATTGCTGTTATGAAGTGGCCACCACAAAGCCCAGATATGGATCCTCTAGAGTATGCATCGAAAATCAGAAGAGAGAAAGCACTGGACAGAAATCCTCAAAAAAAAAATGATGATTTATGGTGTTTTCTGAAAGAAGAATGGGGAAAGTATCACTATCACCTTTTGTAAGAAGTTAATTGGCTCATCTGGTGGAAGATGCAATGAGGTCAACTAATGCAAAGGAAAATTCAATAAATATTGAATTTTTCTTTAGTTCTTATATTGATCTAACAAGGATTTATAATGCGTTCCTTAACTTTTGACCAGGGCAAAATTTATACATTTGTTTTTTCAGTCGACTATTATTTTACTCATTGGCCTTGTGGGTAGAGTATTCACCAATGGTCCGGGAGACCTGGGTTCAACCCCAGGTCGAGTCATACCAAAGACTTAAAAAATGGTACTTGATACCGCCTTGCTTAACACAGCATTATAAGGTATGTATCAAGGGTAAAGTGCAGCAATCCTAGGAAAGGAGTGACGCTCTCTCTTACACCTCAGTGTTGTAGCTATCGGAAAAGGAGCCTTCGGGTCACCCTTGACAACGGTCGCCAACTTTACTTATATATATATATATATATATAAACAATTATTCGTCCGTATATGGATACGTCTGTGGGATAATGATGAAAAAATACTTATTTTATTTTTCAACATAATCTCGTTTCTTGTCAATGCACTTAATTCAATGATACTTATTACTTCTAAAATGGAAATATCAATACTCTCATTGATCGCTATTTCAATGGGAACTCAACCGGTTCCTGGTCGTCTCGTAACTAAATTTCTTTATGTCGGAAAAATGACATATTAACTCGATATGCTTAATTTTGAATGCTTAATGAGACATATTAACGTAATCTGTTTCAATTTAAAGGCTTTTATTAAATAAACAAATAAACGCAAACACACAAAAATAAAGAAAAACAAAACATAACAAAAAACAGCGGATTTAGTCGCAGTTTATTAGTGGATAATGTGCTTTAACATTGGCAATTGTGATATGAAGCACTAGCCTCGTCCTGGGCAGCGTCGTACAACTTATTCCAGAAAATGAAGATTGGCTCGATTAATTTCATCCTTGTGAAACAGCAGATCAAAACAAGAGAATTATCTATGGAGTTGAATGCAGGCTTTTATATGTTGGTAAGGATGTTGACAATATTTCTATGTTGCAAATGTGATGCCAGTTGACTCCCAGGCATGCTCACACAACAGAGAGACCCACAAAGCCTACTCAAGTACTTACAAATCTGAAGGTTTTTTTTTGGGGGGGATTTTTGGTTTTTGGACAACATCATCCTTATCAGCCGCTAACCTCTGAAATAAAAATGGACAGTGCAGATTTGCAGTTTCTTGGCAACGACACTATTTTTTACTGCATTTTTCTTGCTCTTTTTAAAAAATTTACGTTGAGCAACATGCAGATTCTTGTTCATTGCTGGCGAAAGTACATAGCCAAATTTGAGCTAAGTGTGCTGAGTAGATTCTCCCATTTAACGGAAACATAGTCATCTCTGTACGTGGAAGTTTACGTGGAAACAAATCGAAGACATTACTTTCGAAACATCAAAAATTAATCAATCATTTTGACGCAGAGTAGTAGTACCTGTTGGGATCCCGTCTATGGATCAAATAGATCTATTTGATAGGAATACTTGATACTATATATATATATATATATATATATATATATATATATATATATATATATATATGCAAAATATTTGTTTTAAAAATGGTTACTTGGGACCACGATTATTTACTAAGGATTCGCTACATGAAACCATATAACTGTGTGCAAACAAATGACTATCATTAAACAGAAGTTGTTACTTGAAACCATATAACTGTTGATATTAAATAGGAGTACTTGAAACCACAAAAAGTGCGCTAATTATTTATATTAGATAGGAATTCTTAATATCTTGTAATTGTAATTTATTTGTATTAAGAATAATCATATGAAGCTACAATTACTTCCAAAGGATTAGTATTAGTTATTGGAAGCAATATTACTGTGTGAAAAGAAATAACTATTATTAAACAGAAATAATTATCTAAACCCATTTAATTATTAGTATTAAATAGGAATATTTAGAACCATACAACTGTATGCACATTATTTATATTAGATTGGAATACTTGATATATAACTAAATGTAAAAACGTCTAAAGAAACAAGTATGCAAAAAATATAAATATCAATGTACAATGAACGCAATTCCTTAACCACTAAACATGAAATAGCCTTGTACGCGTTGACATATTAAAATCAAAAAATAATAAAAACGTGTTCTGCACAACTGATTAAGAGGCGAATGTCATATTTGCATGACGTGCGTGTAAATTCTGTCAAACTGTTCTTGAATAATCTTGCTAGCGTAGACACGAAGGAATGGTTTCCAAATCCTTTTAAAAAGCCACGCCAGTGAAAATTTGCCAAGATGTATTAATTTTGTCATTCCACACTGATATATTGGTCCATGAAGGCGTTAGATTTTGCAAAATTGGCAAAGGTATGCGTTTGCCGCGGTAAAAAAGCATCATAAATCTCACCTGGGGGAACTGAATTTGTTTTGCGGGTTGCTATTATTCTCCTTTCTATTTGTCCACCAAAAATAATTGCTTGTAAAACTCACCGAAAAGGAAATTTTCTTTATAGACACGAACGAGTCAAAATATCCAACGTTTGCTGATTTAAGATTACAGATTATTATCACTGATATTAAAAGATAATTAAAATACTTTCATCTTATCAAAGTTATATGAATAAAATTCAAATTGCGCGCGCACACACACACACACACACACACACACACACACACACATATATATATATAAGTGTATATATATATATATATATATATATATATATATATATATAATTAGAATTAAAATTCAAGTCTAAAGCCGATATAAATCAGCATAATAATGTTCACTACAACATATATTGTCTCGACACATTCAACACAAGAAATACCGTCGCCAACACTTTTATGAAAAAGTTTTGTCTCAACAAATTATTGAATTATTGTCCCCACAGTTTCACTAAAACAAAATATCATTTCAACCCCCACTGATTTTAGCCAACACTTTCACCCCAAAAATATCGTCCTCAACATATTTCACACCTTTTATCATGAAAACTATCGTTTTTAATTTTTTCACAACAATGAATATAATCCTCAACTTTTCCTTTTTTCCTTTTTTACCTTTTAATATTTTGATGTTTGCTCTACACTACTTTGTAAATCAAAATGTTCGAAATATTAAACGCTGCCACTGACTCTGCGTTTCACGTACAATGTGCCTCAGAATCAACTGGTATATATATCATCATAAATTGAGAAACTGGTTATATATATATATATATATATATGTGTGTGTGTGTGTGTGTGTGTGTGTGTGTGTGTGTGTGCATTTGTTGTGGCTCCGGAAAGGGTCACTAATGAAAACTCAAACACGGATATCAGATAACAGATTATATTACACAAGAAAGATAGAGTTACATAGAAAAGGTAAGAAGTCTCGTACTGTTCGTATAACACCGATAGTGATCTGCCCTTCTGGCAGCGAAATCTCTGTACTAATAACGGTGAGAAGGGTCCATTATAGTAAGATGGGTAAGGTTCACACAACAGTGTTCAATAATATAATGCACTAAATAGACACAATTTTCGTGCAAACAGTCCCTTTTATGTTACCCTTTATATGCACAAGAATGCAGACCACTGCAACACTATTTCAACAATAAAGTAAAATAAAATTAGGTAAAAACTACTGACTTTGAGTTTTACATCCCTAACACTTTCACATTTACGACAAAAAACTTTTACAAAAAATTTCGCCCCAAACACATTCACCTCAAAATATTGTCCCAACACAATCATGACAACAAATATCGTTTCCAAAACTTTTGCTGAAAATATCATTCCCAACACCTTTACAACAAAATATTGTGCCAACACAATCCTGACAGCAAATATCGTTTCCAAAACTTTTGCTGAAAATATTATTCCCAACACCTTTACAACAAAATATTGTCCCAACACAATCCTGACAGCAAATATCGTTTCCAAAGCTTTTGCTGAAAATATCATTCCCAACACCTTTACAACAAAATATTGTCCCAACACAATCCTGACAACAAATATCGTTTCCAAAACTTTTGCTGAAAATATCATTCCCAACACCTTTACATCAAAATATTGTCCCAACACAATCCTGATAAAAAATATCGTCTCCAAAACTTTTGCTGAAAATATCGTTCCCAACACTTTCACAACAAAATATTGTCCCAACACAATCCCGACAATAAATATCGTTTCCAAAACTTTTTCTAAAGATTTAATCACCAAACACTTTCACGACCAAATATTGTCCCAACCAAATCCCGACAACAAATATCGTCACCAAAACTTTTTCTAAAATGTTTCGTCTTTAACACTTTCACCACAAAATCACAACAACAAAGATCGTCTCCAACACTTTTGCCAAAAAATATCGACACTAACACTTTCACGTAAAAATATTGTCCCTACACATTTACAAATACAAAGATCATCTCCAAACCTTTTGCCCAAAAATATCATCCCTAAAACTTTCTCCTCAAAATATTGTCCCAACAAATTAACGACAACAAAGATCATCTCCAACACTTTTGCCAAAAATAGCTTCCCTTACACTTTCACCACAAAATATTGTCCCATTACAATCAAGACAACAAATATTGTCTCCAAATCTTTTGTCTCCCGACAAAAAATATCGTCCCTAACTCTTTCAACACAACAAATATCGTAACATATTCAAAGTAGCAGTAATATTCCCTTCATTTTCGGCAAAACAAATATAATCTCAAATATATTCACACACACACACACACACACACACACAAGAGTCATCTGACGAGACGGAGAATATAGCAATAACATTCTCCACCGAAATAAATTTATTATGAAGACTTAACCGAGTTTGAGTCTCCATTTAATTGTACTATATATATATATATATACTCACACACACACACACACACACACACACACACACACACACACACACATATATATATATATATATATATATATACAATTAGAATTAAAATCTAACTCTAAAGCTGTTCTAAATCAGCAAAATAATATTCACAGCAAAAAAAAAAATATATATATTGTCCCGCCACATTCACAACAAGAAATGTCGTCGCCAATACTTTTATCAAAGAAGTTTCGTTGCAACAAATTATTGTCTACACATTTTCACTAAAATAAACATCCTTCTAACAAAAAGCCACGGATTTTACCCAACACTTTCGCCAAAAATATGGTCCTCAACACATTGATTACAAATTTTACCACAAAACATATCATATCCAATACTTTTACTTAAAAAATATAATCCTCCAGACTTTCACTACAATAAATACAATCCTCACTTTTTCTTTTTTTAAAAACTTTTTACCTTTTAATATTGTGATATTTGTCTTACACTCGACTGTTAGACGGCAATTACACAAGAATGTTGCGATCAATATTAAACGAGTCCTAGCGGCAACACCCCACGAGGAACCAACTATACTGCCACCTGCCTCCCATCACGAAAACTATCCAAGTTAGCAGACCAGACATGCAGTATACTGCTGGAGAAGCAGGGAAGAGCTCATGAGTGATGTACTCCTATGAACCCCCACATATGGCCGAGCAAAAGCAGGACGACCAGCTCGAACATACAGACAGCAGCTATGTGAGGATACGGGATGTAGCCCTGAAGACCTGCCAGAGGCGATGAACAATAGGGAGAAGTGGCGAGAGACAGTCAGGGATGTCCGTGCTGGCGGTACGACATGATAATGATGATGATACTGTTAATCAAAATGTTCGAAATATTAAACATTGCACCTGACTCTAAGTTTCACGTACAATGTACCTCAGAATCGTCAGATACATATATATTTGTATAATCAGAAATTTAGTAATTGATTATATATATATATACGTGTGTGAAAATTCAATATTATAATGAATGAGATAGACCCAATTTTCGTGCAAACAGTCCCTTTTATGTTACCCTTTATATTTGTAATTCTTTGTTCTCATTGCAGAAAGTATGTCGAGATAGATAACTATTTGCCCGGCATTTGCAGTGGTAAATAGTTTCATTTCTGGGGATTGTCATTCGTCATAATCATCCCTTACAAGTAGGAGGCGTCTTCGATGTCACAGAGGTAAACGAAAGGAGACACCAACATTAACGACCGTATTTCACACCCCGTTACCGACAACCTTATTTCTTGTCCCTGTCATATTAGGCAGGTCAGAATGAGGTCTGGTTTAGAGGAGGGACAAAAGGAAGCTACTAATTCTGTCGATGGTATTCTTTGTTTGACTTTTTGTACTTTGTTCGGTTGTTCTTGAATGCCTGTAATGTTAGAAAAATGAATCAACCTTTCCTTTTTATTTCACTGTATTCAACCAACTTCTCTGCCACGAGCGGGATACAGCACAATGTCCCATCTAAAAAAGAAGTACAGCTGGTTGCATGTGGCGTATTGCTTATCGTCTTTGGAAATAGGCTTGGCAAAACGAGTACAAATTCGGAACAAAGCTGCTTGCGTATCTCCTTGCGCTAATGACTTCGAGAAAAGCGTAAATCCATCTTTTCTGTCCCCCTAAGTCATGGGTAAAATTATTGAGCAGACTGGGCTCTCTAGTTTTCGAAAAGCTACTTCAATTCAAACCGGCTGTATCCTGTTGAAAAAAAATGACCGGTTTTGTATCCTGTCCGTTGAGGAGGGGTGAGGTAAATGCATACAACCGGAAAGTTTTTTCTTCTCTTAGACTGGTTGCCTTAGCAAGGCTAAAAATCCTTTTCTGCTCTTTTATTTTACCCATAGTTTCCAGAAGAAGAAATAGATTCATACAGCTGTGTGCAAATTATTGATATTACATCGGAGTACTGGTTAAATAGAATTACTCATGATAAATAGCAATACTTGTAACAATTCAACTATGCGCAATCAAATAATCTCTAACAACTCATTTATAAATAAACTTACCGAAAAACTACAAATTAGCAATATTAAGACATGGACAGCTATCGATAGGCTATCGATCATATGGAAATCAGACCTGACCGATAAAATGAAACGCAGTTTCTTCCAGGCAGTAGTCGTATCTATACTGCTGTATGGATGCACAACTTGGACGCTAACTAAACGGCTGGAGAAGAAGCTAGACGGCAATTACACAAGAATGTTGCGAGTAATATTGAACAAGTCCAGGCAGCAACACTCCACAAGGAACCAACTATACGGTCACCTGCCTCCCATCACGAAAACTATCCAAGTTAGACGAACCAGACATGCAGGACACTGCTGGAGAACCAAGGACAAGCTCATAAGTGATGTTCTCCTATGGACCCCCACATATGGCCGGGCAAAAGCAGGACGACCAGCTCGAACATACATACAGCAGCTATGTGAGGATACGGGATCTAGCCCTAAAGACCTGTCAGAGGCGATTAACGATAGGGAGAAGTGGCGAGAGAGGGTCAGGGATATCCGTGCTTGCGGCATGACATGATGATGATGATGATATATATATATATATATATATATATATATATATATATATATATATATATAACCAGTATTTGTCATTGAATAACTTGCAAACTTTGATTCGAAATAAACACAAACCAACCAACCAACCAACCAACCAACTTGAAATTTCATATTTGCCAGCAAATTATTAGTGTTTAATAGGAATAGCTGAAACTAGATAACTGTGTGAGAAAAAGTTATTATTGTTAAGTAGAAATATTTACTTTAAACCATATAATTTTAAAGAGATTATTAGTATTAGATAGAAATACTTGATGCTATAAAATCGTATTCATCATATTGATATGAGGTAGGAAAACTTAGTGCAATAAAACTTTATTCAAAGTATTGGTATTGGGAATATTTGATACTCTAACAATGTATTGAAATTATTTGTATTAGATAGGAATAATTGATGTCATAAAACCGTATTGAAATTGTTTGTATTAGTTAGGGACACTTGATGCCATAAAACAGTACTGAAATTATTTGTATTTGATAGGAATAATTGATGTCATAAAACCGTATTGAAATTGTTTGTATTAGTTAGGGACACTTGATGCCATAAAACAGTACTGAAATTATTTGTATTTGATAGGAATAATTGATGTCATAAAACCGTATTGAAATTGTTTGTATTAGTTAGGGACACTTGATGCCATAAAACAGTACTGAAATTATTTGTATTTGATAGGAATAATTGATGTCATAAAACCGTATTGAAATTGTTTTATTAGTTAAGGACACTTGATGCCATAAAACCGTACTGAAATTATTTGTATTAGATAGGAATTCTTGATGTCATAAAACTGTATTTAAATTATTTATATAAGATAGGTATACTTGATATCGTCAAACTAAGTGCAAAAAAATTGTAGATGAATAAATAAGCGCAATTTTTAAAACTACAATTAGAAATTAAAAATCTAGTGATGATTACAATCAAACATTAACAAATTAATCCAATTAAACGTAGCAGTCTAGCACGTTACACCGTGGGGAACCCCTTCAGCAAGTATGGAGCACACGGTGAGAATTGAACTTACTACGCAACAGTGATTGATCGGCGAGATTTGCCTGCTCAGTATTACATCATAATGAGGTACCCAACACTGTTTGCAGAGGTGAGACTGCAGTATCGAAGTAAACGAGTTCGAACTCCATCCACGCAGCTCTTGTCACGTGTTCATTTTCGGATTAATACCCTCGGGAAAGGTGTGAACCCCTTATCCTTCAAGCTATGGCTTAAATAGTACCACAACTGTTTTTCTCCAAAGATAGCTTTGTCACTAAATAACCCACGAAGGTTTATATGCAGTTAAACAAAGAAACCCAACCAAAGCTGTTTGTTTTTCATTTGTATACAATTTTTTTCTTTTGTAGCCGTATAATAATTTTAGCACAATGGTCTGAAGAGTGAAGCGTCCAGTGCGAATTGAATTCTCTAACAATGAACGGCTAATCTAGCTTGTAAACTATTACATCACATGAAGTGACCAATCATTTACTTAGTTTAGTACTAGGCTGGAACTATTGGGCACCCAGTGAGAAACGAACTGAATGACAATGGTCTGCTAACTTAACTCGCTAACTGTAACACGATACGAAGTGTCTAGTCAGAAATTAAGTAGTCTCTAAATTTGACGCAAGACCAGATATATTGGGGCACATAATGTGATAAACGGTTCTCAGCCCAACAAAGAAAGAAATTACCTTTAATGTGGCTTAATTTGGTTTCTTTGTAGATTATTTAACGTCAAAGCTATCCTCGTAGAAAAACAGCTGGTGGTACTATTTAACCCATAACTTGGGGAATAAGCGGGTTCATGCCTTTCCTTAGGGTATTATCTTAACTGAGTTTAGCAGAAGGCAAGAAGTATAAAGCACTCAGTAAGAACTGAATCCACTCAAAATGGCCTGATAGCCTAGCTTGTTAACCATTGCATCAAACGATGCACGCTATAATTTCCTCCTTTCGTAAATGCGTCCTTTTCTCTTCCCATCTTCTTTCCTTTCTTTCCATGAACTATTTATCAATTCATCTATCGACGAATTTATCATTTTGCAGCTCTTGTCACGTGTATCGCTTCGCTCTGACAAAGTATTACATCAATGCGAAGCCAACAAAATGAGTTATTTCCTTTTTCTAATTCTTCCTTAACATTTGACAATACAAACGAGAAGATAATTGAATACTGGTGATTAGTCGATATGAGAATGAGACGTTCAACGCCTGAAATGAAATTTCTTTAGTGTCGTTTCAGTCGGTATGTGACTCGAAAACTATGCGATTTCCTGTCGAGAGGTATGCCATGTTGGGCGTGGTTGATTTGAGCTCCCGTCCCACTTACCCGTTTCTTGCAGACAACCGAGGAAGGCTTGAACTCCAACATTCTCTATCATACAAAAGGTCTGAATCGTAAATTGGGTCGGTGTAGATGAAACATGGTAATTCATTAGTGTACAAACCGAGAAAAAAAAAGACCTAAAACAAAAAAATAAACAAAAATTTCTGCGGATGTAATTAAATATTCAAGAAAACGAGAGCTTACATACATACACATACGTACATATATCCATATATATAAAGCACATACACACACACATATGTATATATACATACCAATAAAATACATACATATATGACACATTTAGGTATACATATATACAAACACAAAATGCATATATATATCCATATATAGATAAAGCACACACTCACACATACACTTATATTCATATAAAATACATACATACATAACACATGTATGTTTACGTGCATAGAAAACACATTCATGCACACATACACACATACATACAACAGAAATATACATATATAACCATATATATAAATCTCACAGATAGATATATATAACACATATATACTTGACTTGTCGCGGCTTTCACCCGGTCGGGTTGAACCGGCTTCCTTTCGAGCAAGTACAGCATCTCGAACGATCGCAGCCCACGTTCGCTGATCCTGAGTCAGGTCACACGAAATGGTAAGCCAATCGCGATTCCATCGCCGAAGACCAACTACTTGGGGACCTGATTGTGCTGCTAAGTCACCCTTGATTGTGCTGGCCCACGTCTTCAGCAGACCATCGACACGTTTTCGCCAGTTAGGAAGAGAAGTGGGGAGAAGTACATTGCGGGTGAGCTCTCCCTCTACATATAAAATGTATACATACATACGTACATACATTTGAAGGCGCCCGTGGTTTAAGGGTTACAATAATAGGAAATAGACTCGGTGACCCGTGTTCAAATCCTTGGCGAGTCTGTTTGCATTTCACATACCGCTGATATCCTTGGGAAAGGTATGAATCAAAGTATTTCCCTTCCAGTTGTGGGTAAAATAATGAGGCAGTTGAGCTATTTAACCTTGGTATGGCAACCCCTCTAGGAGAAAGAAAACTCTGAATTCAAATCTGTTAAACTCTGCAAAAATTAATCCCGAGTCGCATCCTGCTCGTGTGGAAGGGTTGATACATACATACATACATACAATCGTACATACATGTATACATATGCAACACTCACATATATGCATACATAGATACTTGCAAACCATGCCGGTGCATACATATATACATACATACATATTTACATATATAGAAGTGTTCGTGGTGTAATGTTTACTATTGTAGGAAATGAACACGGCGACGCGAGTTCAAATCCTATACGAATTTACATTTCACATTACGCTAATGCTCTTCGGAACGGTATGAATCCACTTATTCTCCTTCAAGCTATGTGTAGATAGTAGGGCAGATTAGGCTCTTTAACCTTGGTGTAGCAACCGTTCTAAGGGAAGGAAAACTCTGAATTCAAACCTGTTGAACTCCTCTTAAAAATTGATATTATGTCACATTTTACTTTTGCAGAGGGTTTTGTAAATATATCCATATATACATATGAAACACATGCATATATACAAAACAGATACATACATACATACATATATAAAAATTGTAGAATACGCTGAATGCTTCTCTGCAGAGGAGTAAGACTTCCCCAAGAGTGTCCTGATATGAAACTGAACAGTCTGATGGTGAGGCTCTAATAATGCAGGAGCTTTGGGGAATGTAGAGTCCCTTTTGTTGCCATCGCTCCTAGGTCCACTCTTTCCCGGAGTGGTAGCACCTGATAGGGCCCTATCTATGGGTCAAGTAGAACCAAACAGTGCACTCATGCTTAACTGAATTACTTGAAACAGAACTGTTTTGACATTGAAACTGCCGACTTATGCTAAACTGAACTGTTTTTACATTTAACAGTATGTAAATAAATGACTGATTTTTTATTGAATTGTTGTGATACATTGCAATACTTGGTACCATTTAACTCTATTGACTAAACCGAATAGTTTGAAAAAGAACCGTTTTTGACATCTAAACTGCGTACTTATGTTAAACTGAATTGTTTGAAATAGAACTGTTAATATGTATAAAAATGGAATTTGCCTTAAATAACCTACAATGGTTGATATGCTATAAAACCAAATCAAAGTAGAAGAAAATCTTTATCAAAATTACTTGATTCGGCATTAAATGACCCGACAAGGGTTGATATGCCATAAGACAAAACAAGCAAACCACCAACCAACATAAAAAAAAAACAAATACATACATATAAAACACACACATATACGTACATAATTACAATATATACATATAAAACATACATATATACATGCACATCAAACCAATACATACACATAAAAAAGAATCACACGGACACATACATATAACAAGGTACATGTATATAAAACACGTACATAGATATATGCACACAAATAAAATACATACATGCCTAAATACATATATATAAAATGCATACTTTAAAACACATATATAAATATATTCATAAAAACACATGCATTCATAAACACATATATACATGCATACCTACATACAAAACACATGCATACATATAAAATAGATAGATAGATAGATAGACAAGTTTATCCATAAAAAATTACATACATACATATACATTTATATATACATACATACCCTACATACATACATAAAAATCACATGGATGCATGCGTATAGAATATGTATACGTGCATGTATACATACATAAAAACACATACATATCTACATTAATGAAAAACACATACATACATACATAGATACATACAAAACAGATACATTCAAAAACAGACACATATATGCATACATAAATATAAATCACATGTAGCCACACATACACATCTAAAACACCTTTACACATACATACATACATACATACATACATATATATGTATATATACATACACACATGCAGTATATTCCCATAAAACATACATATACGTGTATATATATATATATATATATATATATATATATATATATATATGCATATCAAACAAATAAATACATACAGATATAAAAAAGAATCACACGGACACATACATATAACAAGGTACATGTATATAAAACACACACATAGAGATATGCACACAAATAAAATACATACATGCCTAAATACGTACATATAAAACGCATACTTTAAAACACATACATAAATATATTCATAAAAACACGTGCATTCATAAACACATTTATATATACATGCATACCTACATATAAAACACATGCATACATATAAGATAGATAGATAGGTAGATAGATAGACAAGTTTATCCATAAAAATTCACAATCATACATACATACATACATATATATATATATACATACCCTACATACATGCATAAAAATCTACGGATGCATGCATATAAAATATGTATACGAGCATGCATACATACATAAAAAAACACATACATATCTACATTAATGAAAAACACATACATACATACATACAAAACAGATACATTCAAAAACAGACACATGCATGCATACATAAATATAACTCACATGTAACCACACATACACTTCTAAAACACCTTTATACATACATACATACATACATACATACATACATATGCATATATACATACACACATGCAGTATATATCCATAAAACATACACATACGTGCATACATATATATATATATATATGCATATCAAACAAATAAATACATACAGACATAAAAATGAATCACACGGACACATACATATAAAATGGACACATACATACATACATACATACATACAAAACACATACGTACATATAAAAGGCATTCATAGTGATTGCCACTTCTTTGCAAAAGAAAGCCCTCTTCTTGACTTGCTGAGTACCCGTGAAAGTGTGTGTGACTCCTCAGGCCAAGTATATTCTTGCAATGTCGATTGTAAATGTGTAACAAATTAACAGAATTTTTCCGTTGACTTTGACCCTGCATGTTCTCATTTGACTTCTCAAACTTGCTTCAGACCCACATTTTTTTGACATAGAATTTACAAGAGTTACCTGTAGGTTGCCGCTGAAGGACTTTTGTAAAGTTAGATTTCACGAGTTTGTTGTCTTGAGATCTCATATGACTAGAAAGTCCGGCTTTGCACAGACTTACTCATCTGTTTATCATCTCTTCGGACCCATGAAAGAGGGTTTAAGAGGGAAACATTATGTCAGTGACGAGGAAGTGAAAACTGCAATGATAAAGTGTCTCAAAGAACAGTCAATAGAATGTTACGAAGTAGGAATACATGCTCTCATTCGAAGTCGGAACTTTGCTATTAAGAAAAATGGTGACTATATTAAGAAGTAGGGATATGATCCACAGAAGAACATTTTGATGGATGATACATGTTTCTGTGTCGGTAATCATTCCTGTACAAAAGAAGGAATTACTTTTTGACTCACCATCGTATGTATATATTTATGTATGTGTGTGTCTGTGTGTGTGAGAGTATTAAGGCCAATCAAAACGTTTTAAATCTCATTATATTTGGGAGTGGCGTTAAAATAAAACAGGATTTTAAAAAATTCTTTCATTCAATTTATTAAAAAAAATAAACGAATCCCGTTTGAAGCTAAAATGAGAAAGTTGTGGGAAATACAAGAATTACTTATATTAGAACGATGCCTATTGCCTATTTGCATACCAGGGTGGAAAAAATCAAAAAGATAAAACAAGGATTTATCAGAATTTGGGAAGGCAATACTTAAAAAAGTTCATGGTTTATTTACTTAACAGCATGTCAACTTCTTATGGGTTATTTAACGCTGAAATTTGATTCTATTCTAAATGTCTAAATACAGATATGTTTTAAATGTTCCATTGCATTAAAAAATCACACTTTTATTTGTTTATAAGCATTTGCTTGTATACAATTATGCTATCAAATATACCTATGTAATACGAATAATTTGCTCACAGTTGTGAGGTTTCAAGTATTTCTGGGAGAGTACTCGTGGTATGTATCGATGTCTTTTTCGGTTGATGAGACGCTGCTTCCTAGGTAGGTGAATTTGTCTACTAGTTTCAGAGAGGTTCCGTCTAGTGTGGAAATGTCACCTGTTTGGTTATAACACACATATTCAGTTTTGTGTGCATTGACATGGAAGCGAATGCCTGCGGCGGCTCGTTCCAAATTATATTGTAGTGTTTCGTCTTGGTTGGGTGTATTTGCCAGTAACGCTATGTCACCGGCGTAGTCGGCGTTGGTGATTGTTTTTGCGGGGTACCTTCTGCTTCTTTTCTTTGTCAGCTCGAAGACTTTTTCTCTAATTTTGTTGATCGAAGTTCTATCGACACACGGCTAACGAAAGCATGGACAGCTATCGATAGGCTCTCGATCACATGGAAATCAGACCTGACCGATGAAATGAAACGCAGTTTTTTCCAGGCAGCGGTCGTATCGATACTGCTATATGGATGCACTACTTGGATGTTAACTAAACGGCTGAAGAAGAAGCTAGACGGCAATTACACAAGAATGTTGCGAGGAATATAGAACAAGTCCTGGCGGCAACACCCCACAAAGCACCAACTATACGGCCAACTGCCTCTCGTCACGGAAACTATCCAAGTTAGACGAACCAGACAGGCAGGACACAGCTGGAGAAGCAAGGACAAGCTCATAAGTGATGTTCTCCTTTGGACCCCCACATATGGCCGGGCAAAAGCAGGACGACCAGCTCGAACGTACATACAGCAGCTATGTGAGGATACGTGATGCAGCCCTAAAGACCTGTCAGAGGCGATTAACGATAGGGAGAAGTGGCGAGAGAGGGTCAGGGATATCCGTGCTAGCGGCACGACATGATGATGATGACTCGTGTTATTGTTGTTAAGCTAATAAAAGGTTGTGGCTAAAGGGCTAGACTGCGGTCTCGAAGTAAACCAGTTCGAACCCCAGTCATGCTATAACGTTCGCTTTCGGATTAATACCCTTGGGAAAGGTATTAACCCAATAATCCCCCGCTCAGCTTTGGGTTAAATAGTATTATTGTTTTTTTTTATTATAAGGATGGCTTTTGCATTAAATAACCGACGAAGGTTGATGTGCTATTAAACGAACCAAATCAAAGCAATCTATTTTGCAATTCTAACTGAAAATATTTTAAGCACAATTATGCCGTTTACATTGATTTGGTTTGCGTTGGTTTTATGGCATATCAAACATTGTTGGTTATTCAATGCCAAATCCTGTTTATCCAAATATATCGAATATATGATTTGGTGACACATTTTGTAGCTACGTTTTTAAACGAGCCTAAGCTTATTCTTTTTTACACAGCTAAATGGTTTCAAGTATTTCTATCAAACACTTTTAATATTAATATCAATATTTAATATTCAATATTAGTCACTTGTTTGCACACAATGAAGTAGTTACAAGTATTTCTATTTAACACTAATCATTCTATTCAACATTACTTATTCGTTACCTCTCAATTTAAAGGTTTCAAGTATTGCTCTATATCATTAACAATTAATTTGATATCATTCAATTGTTTACACACAGTTATATAATCCAACTGTTCTATTTCAAATACGAGGACAATTAAATAAGTTTCCAGACTTTTTCGTATGGGCACTTTTATTGGTAGTACACACATGAAACTCTTTCCTCGTCGAAGTAATCTCCTCTGGCTGCAATGCACTTGTTGTACCGTTCCAACAACTTCTGGAAGGCCCCATGGAAGTCCTCTTATGTGAGCGTGTCAATGACCTTCGTCACTGCCTCTTTCATCTCCTCAGTTGTCTCATAACGACAGCCTCTGAGCTTAGGAAATAACCAAAAGTCACAGGGAGCAAGGTCTTGACTATAGGGAGGGTGACGAACTGTCTTGATGCCCGTCTTGGTCAAATAGTCTGTGATAAGGATGGAGTTGTGGACTGGTACATTGTTTTGGTGGAAATGCCACTGACCTGATTTGAAGAGTGCTGGCCTCTTCTGCCGGAATCTCTTCCTGAACTTCCTTAAAACCTCAACATAGTATTCCTTGTTTACTGTCTGTCCAGTGGGAACCCAGTGCATGTAGATCATGCCAGTGCTATCGAAAAAAGGGATCATCAAAAGTTTGAGAGTGGATTTGCTCTCTCTGGCCTCGTTGGGTCTGGGAGAGTCAGCATACTTCAACTGGGAACTCTGTCTCTTGGTCTCTGGGTCATAGCAGTAGATCCAGCTTTCATCGCAGGGCATTTTTTCCAAGTTTTTCTAAAGTCCTGATTGGATTTTTGAAATTCACCAGCTGTGACAATCAGGCTTTAGTAGGGTGTATTCCAATTGCTGCTGTAGCTGTTCATTTGAAGCTGAAATCATAAAACTGATCAGTCATCTCATAAGCTATATAGCAATAACATGCAAGAGTCTACAATAACATTTCAAGAGTCTACGACAATTTTAAATGCCTATACAAAAAAGTCTGGAAACTTATTGAATGCACCACGTAATTCAATTTATCATAAGTCATTTGTTTGCACTCAGTTTAAATGTCAACCAGATCTCTTTACCCCATTGATGGGACCCATTCAGGTGCTACCACTCTGGGCTACAATGGCCATGGAGATGTACTTCGCATTCCCCAAAGCTCCAAGACTGAAGCTTTACCATCAGATTGTTTAGTGTCATATTTAGGACAATCGTTGGAGGGGTCTTATTCCTCTGCAGAGATGCAGTTAGTTTATTCTACAGCTCCAGTCAACTGGGCTGTATGTCGTTTTAAGTAACTATTCTTATATAATAATAACCATTAGCGTACATAATAATATTTTGTAAACAATTATAACTTCCAGTAACTAATCTTAATACAAATAATTTACAATCATATATCAAGTATTCCTATCTAATACAAATAATCACGTGGTTTCAAGTAATTATTTCGATTTAATAATAATCATTTGTTTGCACACAGTTATTTGGGTTCAGGTATGAAATCATTCTTCATCTTCATCACTATCATCACGTCACGCAGATAGCTAGGGATTCCGTTGCTCTCTCACCGTCCAACCCTATAATCCATCGCTTTTGGCTGAGTTTCTAGTCTGCATCCCTCGTCCGCAAAGAGCTAATGTAAGTCCTTGTTGGTTAGTCAACACTGACATGTCCATATGTACAAGTCTATCGAAGAAAGTCTGTTATGAGTTCATCCTAACTTCTCTAGCCGAGCTCCGCATATCATGTTTGGCTTACTTAGATGATTGGGGAGGTAAGTGGTCGTAAAGCTGCCGTTTTGTGAGGTGTTGCTTCCAGGAGTTGTTCAAAACAGCACTATGTAGCTCATATCGTGCTTTTTTCGCTTGTGTTTCGTTGTGCATCTATATTGTAGTCACGGCTTAGAAGAAATCCCGTTTTTGTTTTGTTTTTTATCAGATGGATCAGATTTCTAACGAATCTTCCTTAGGAAACAATTACAACTTCAAGTTACTATTCTTAGTACAAATAATTCAGTCTTGTATCAAGTATTCGTATCTAATACAAATAATTACATAGTTTCGAGTAATTTTGCCACTGGCCCAGGAGACCTGGGTTCAATCCAAGGTCGAGTCATACCAAAGACTCAAAAAATGGTACTTGATGCTGCCTTGCTTAACACTCAGTATTATAAGGTAAAGATCAAAGGTATAGTGGAGCAATCCAGGGAAAGGAGTAGCGCCCTCCCCTACACCTCGGTGTAGTAACCATCGAAAAGGGAGCCTTCAGGTCACTCTCGACTAAAGGGAGACAACTTTACTTATTTCTATTTAATGATAGTCACTAGTTTGTACACAGTTATATGGTTTCAAGAAACTAATAATTCTTAGTAAACAAGTATAGCTTCAAGTAACTCTTCCTAATATACATTACTTGCAGTAATATGTATTGAATATTCAGTTATATGTATTGATTATTCTTATCGAATACAAATGACCTTTCAACATTTGATAGAGTCGTTCATTAACTTTAAGAATTTAATACAACATCAAAGCATTTTAAAGGTACTCTTTCACCCAGCTCTTTAAGAAAAGAAAATTAAAAAGCAACAAGAAAACAACAAAATAACAATATTAGCAAATAAGCAATAAATTTCTGTATGTAGTATGGTGTGGCTAAATAATAGTTTTAACATTTAAGACTACCTTACTAAATTGATTGGGGTTTCACAGCATTTCAACCATTGTGGGTTATTTAATAACAAATCCCGTTTATATATATTTCTGTTTTGTAAGTGAATATTTTGTTGGTAACTTTATTTTTAGACGGTTGTTTTAGCTCTTTTGCACACAGTTAAATGGTTTCAAGCATTCCAATCAAACACTACTAATTCTATTTATTATTGATCAGTTTAGTATCATACACAGGATACTTGTTGTGTGAGTCTTACCCCTCTGCTGAAGTGCAGTCAGATTATTCCTCTGTCGCAGCTGACGGGGTGGATTTTATTCTAAGTTTTAACACGGCTCGAAAAATATTTTTGATTTTTTTTATTAACCATTAAACAAATACCGTGAAGCAATCTCTTTGGATTTAAATCTAAAATCTTATATATCTTTTGAAAAGCACTAAATTGGTCATATTCATAATGAAAGTTAAACGATTATATCTATTTTGTAATTTTCAAATTTTGCTTTGTAGTTGGTTAGTTAAATTTTGTAAAATCACGTCGCCACAATTAAACTGAGAGAGAACGAAGGTTTCAATAAAATGTAATTTGGGGTACTCATTGACAAGGGGGTTCTAATAATTTCCCGGTCAGATCAATTTCTCAAAATCGCCACCATTAAACCGAGAAGAACGAAGGTTTCAATAAAATGTAATTGGGGGTACTCATTGACAAGGGGGTTCTGATAAATTCCCGGTCAGATCAATTTCTCAAAATCGCCACCATTAAACTGAGAAAGAACGAAGGTTTCAATAAAATGTAATTTGGGGTACTCATTAACAAGGGGGTTCTAATAATTTCTCGGTTAGATTAATTTCTCAAAATAGCCACAATTAAACTGAAAGAGAACGAAGGTTTCAATAAAATGTAAATTGGGGTACTCATTTACTATGGGGTTCTAAAGATTTCTCGGTCAGATCGATTTCTCAAAATCGCTACAGTTAAACTGGAAGAGAAGGAAGTTTTCAATAAAATGTAAATTGGGGTACTCATTTACAATGGGGTTCTAAAAATTTCTCGGTCAGATCGATTTCACAAAATCTGTTATTTGGTCAGCGGAAAAATTGATCCTTTATATTGTACAGGATTCTTGCACAACAAAAAGGGTGGTTGGGACGAAAACTTATCAACAAATCCTGATGAAGGTGTAAAGGTTATAATGTATTGGTTGTTATTTACTAAGATTAACATTTTTTAGCTGAAGACCAGAAGTGTTGGGTACCCAGTTAGAATTGAACTCACTATCAACTGTAAGTGTAATTTACTAACCATTACGTCACGTGAAGTGCCCAGGTGCGATTTATTAAACTTAGCTTAGATTTTAGCTCAAAGCTAGATATAAAGGGCACCCAGTGAGAATAAAACTTTCTAATAGTGGTTTGTTTGTGTAGTTTTTTTAACCTTTACGCCGCGTCAAGTGTTAAGTTGTGATTTATTAACCTTAGCAAGATTTTTAGCTCAAAGCTAGAAACAAAGGACACCGAATGAGAATCGAATTGGCCTAGGCCTGCGAGAATATTTTGCTAACCATTACACCGAATGAAGCGTCTGGTTTGAATAGGTTTATAGAAAACTATGACTTTCTTGATCAAGATAATATATTAAATCTTTGATTGCTATAGTTTTACTTTGAATTGAAATTATGAAATTATAACGTAAAAAAAAAAGAGAGAGAGAGTGCAAATAGAGAAATAATTATCATGCAATCTTTTGAACAACTTTATTTCGAATAAGCAAAACGATCTAAAATAATATTTCAAACAAATTTGAATAATTTCATTGGTTGTTGGTTGGTTATTGTCCAGTAGGAATAAAGTGAGACACTAACGATTGAACACCGATCGCCAGTAGACGGAAGTGGTGGGCCACCAGATTATCTAAAGAGGTACCATGCTGTTAGGATTTGATAGTATTCAGTGGACAGTATTCAAAAGGACAAATAGTCGGACGGACTTCAGCGAGACAGTCTTTTCAGTAATAGCTCGGACGGCAGTGTAAGGATAGTAACTATCTTTTGTTTGTTTTATTTTCGGTTAATGTGTTATTTCGGTTGAATGAAATACTTATGCTTTTGTTAAATTGTCTGTCAATTATTATTTCTCTTCTTTTCATGCACATGTGAGCGTTACAAATGTTGTCGTGATATTTTATGTTGAAGTCAGTTTGACAGTTATGTTCCCCATAAATATACGGTACAAAAATGTTCCTTCTCAATAATTTTAAACAGGGAAACTCTTAATATTTTGTCACTATATCAATGGTTTGGTCTCTTTGCTTAATGACTTATCAACCATAGTCTGTTATTTCATATAAAAAACCCTACTTTTTTGAAGACCAGTAATTGTAAAGTTTAATCCATAGCTGGGTGTAATAATGGTGTTGATACCTTTCTCCGAAAGAGAACGTAATAGCGCGACTGGAGTTCAAATTGGCTTACTACGATATGGTCGACGAGCATGTTAGCCACAACGCCACTGGGACTCCTCATGAATAGTTAAAGAACCAATATGCAAAAACAAGTTCCCATTTATTTTGAATAGGAAAACACTTCACACTGAGCTGCAATATCATTGTTTAAGAGCCAGTGTATTAAAAAGTACACAATCTTTTTTAACAAGTATGTACGTTTACGACACCAAATAGAAGGTTGCAATGCACCCGTTCTCAAATTGACGTTTGTACTACTACTACTACACTACATAGACGTTTGTACCACCACGGTTCTAGACAGACCCTTGTTACCCTTCGTCTTAAGTATCAGTAGAACCCATGTTATATCCACCATCAGAAGAAGAAGAAGAAAAAGAAGAAAAAGAAGAGATGAACGCACAAAACCCTGTCTTGGTTCGCTAATGCAAACGTTTATTTGCCACTACACTTTTTAGTCGTCGTCGAGAAGAGAGAACAAGAGTATGAACTGAGTTGAGTATTTTAGCTAGACAAAGAAAAGTCGAGAGAAGCTAGACAAAGAAAAGTCGAGAGAAGATAGAGGGCAGACGCAGACCTTGAAATTAACTTTTTCCTTTTCTGTTGTAGTTCTAACTCGTGCTTGCTCGCTGAATCCGTCTTCACAGCTTTGCAGTGGGTGTGAAACTTATTCGCAGGAGCTCACCCAAAAAGGGGGCAGTAATTTTTGAACTTCTTCACATCGTCGCGTCTGGTGTTCAATTGTCATCTTTACATCGTCGCGCATGGTAGTTAACTAACTCTTTTCCTGTTTTCTACCTTACATTCATTGCCTTCGTTTGAGTTCCTTGTCGATTTGCTGCCGATATATTCCTATTTCTAACCCGGGCGTCTCTAATGATATTACAAGTAAACACTTCACACTTAGTCACAATATCAATGTTTTAAAAGCCATTATTTCAATAAAATTCAAAATAATTTAAAACTGGTTAACATTTCATATTTAGTAGCAATATTTACGTTTTAATAGCAAATGTAACCCCAAATCTCCTTAATACTATCTCAAAGGGATCCTAGCAGGTACTACCACTCTGGGTCAGACAAGACTTTTAATTGATGGCCACAAACGTGTTACTCTTCGTTCCCCGCAGATCAAGAAATGAAAATTTCGTCACCAGACGCAATTTAGTATCGTACTTCGGACTCCTCACAACTTTTACTCAAATAGATCTGGAGTCAATAGACCTGGAGTCAATAGATATTTGAAAATGATAACTATTAGATAGGACGACCAGCTAGAACATACATACAGCAGCTATGTGAGGATACGGGATGTAGACCTGAAGACCTGCCAGAGGTGATGAACGATAGGGAAAATTGGCGAGAGAAGGTCAGGGATATCCGTACTAGCCGCGCGACATGATGATGATGATGATGATTAGATAGGAATATTTGAAGCCATGATACTATGTGAAAACAAATTATCATTTTTATTCTTTGCGAGTTTTACTCACCAGAGATTGCTGGTGATCTTTCACGGGAGTCTAAGTGACAGCAAGTCTTCTCAGGACTCTTCTGAGTATTCTGATCTTAGCAATGCAGTGGTCTTATTGGTCTCAATGCCTCCTTTGATTTCCAACTCTTCCAGTTTCTTTTATAAGCCTTTGGGGATTGTTCCAAGTGAATCAACTCCAATGGTATAACGAGCACTCACATATTCCACAGTTGTTTTAGTTCTCTGGCAAGGTCAAAGTATTTGTCAATCTTTTCGCGTTCTTTTATTTTCATTCTGTGGTCCGCCAGAATATCAAGATCCATGAGATGGCAAGTTTTTTTCATGTTAATTAATTCATACTAGGTCTGGTCTTCTGTTCGGGATAAGGTGATCCGTTTGTATCTCAAAATGCCAGAGAATTTTATCCGTTTAATTCTTAAGGGCTAATTAGGGTTTGTACTTATACTCTTTGGTAGTATCGTCAAATTTTAATCTCTTGCACAATTATCAGTGAATCACCTTTCCTACCCAATCGTGCCTAGTCTTGTACTCCTTTTGTGCTATTTCGCTTAATTCACTTGTTAAGTGATGTTACTTGAAACCATGTAATGGCAACAAAAAAAAAAAAACTGATCTTGGCATAGAATAATCCAACAAGAGTTGACATGGTATAAAACCAACCAACCAACCAACCAACCAACCATTCAAGGTAATGAAAGCTTAACTTATTTCCGTACAAGATTAGTAGTATGGTGCATTCTGTACGTATTGAACTCATTACTAATGACTGTTAGCCTAGCTTGCTAACATTAAATTCCATGAGACGAGCATACCTATTGCTATTACAAGATCTTTGTTTACAGGTAGAAGATCTTTGTTTACTTTTGTTGTCAACATTTTTTCAATTACTTTTATTTCTCATCCCGCCTCTTCAAAATTAGTCTTCCATACTCTTTCTTTTCTGTGAGTTTATGTGATCCGGAAGTGACTCAGTAAAAAATGCTTTGTCGATTGGAGACATTGTTTATCTGGGCGCATGTGCCTTTTAAAAATATATTTATCAACCCTTTCGCATTCCAAGTATTGCATTGCTTGTGCGCGCTTTGTCTTTTTCTTTTCTTTTTTTTTTTTTTTTTTTTTTTTTTTTTTTACACATTCTTGTTTATTTTTTCATTCTTTCTTTTTCTGACTCGAAAATTTTGCATTATCTGCAATCCACATCTTTCAATCCCTAAATAAATCTTTAGGCGAAGACTGTGAATTCGTCATCTTGTGCACGGAACGAAGGTGTGTTGAAAAGTTCTTGGCCTGACGAAGACGGGAATGA
>OY757920.1:78976198-79028698 GCA_963585895.1 Sepioteuthis lessoniana | reverse complement strand
TTTCTCTTTCTCAGTGGTCAATCATCTTAGTACTACTTCACTAAGCATAGCTTAGCATTGGGAACCCAGTGAGAGACAAACTCAGGTGAAAATTCGTTTTATGACATTTAATAGCGATATTATTATTGAGATCATGACGATTTCAAAAACTTAAAAATACTTCTAAAAATGAGTGTGCATACATACATACATACATACATACATATATTCTTTCTCTTCAAAAAAACCAACAGGACTTTTTCAGATCAAACAAGAATCCATTTCTTGTTTGATCTGAAGAAGTCTCGTTAATTTTTTGAGCTTTGATTTATATTAATGCTTTTAACAGGATGGAAATAAATTTATTATCTTAATGTGACTAATTGTTGTTTTTTTTAAAGAAAATTATTTGCTCTGAGGATTTTATTTACATTGAGCTCTGTACCAGGATTATTTGAATTTAATATTCTATTTTTGAATACTTTATTTGTCCTGATTGGAATTATTCCTTACGCCGGATTTACTGGATTGAATGATATATATTTATTGTTGTTGGTGACCTCAGTCGTGGGTGACCCTAAGGCTCCCTTTTCAATAGCTACTACACCAAGGTGTAGGGGGGGCGCTACTCCTTTCGATCGATTGGTTCACGTTACTCTTTATGCTTGCCTTATATTGCTGAGTTTTAAGCAAGGCGGTATCAAGTACCATTTTAAAAATCTTTGGTATGACGTCACTTGGGATTGAAGCCAGGTCTCCTGGACCATTGGAAAACATTTTGCCCAATAGGCCAATTATATATATATATATATATATATATATATATATATATATATATAATTGATTGATTTTTACGGCTTGTCAACTCGTCTTGGGTTATTTTATGACTTAATGTTATGGGATTGCGTTCATTACATATTCATATTTGCATTTTTTGTGCAGTTATCACTTAAAGGTTTTTGTCGTTTGCTTTTTTTTGTGCACGGTTTTATCGAAAACGAGTAATTTTTAAACGATTCTATTTGGCGCATAGATAGGACTCTAACAGGTACAATCAATCAGGGTCAGAATGTACCTGGAAATCATGACAATGAAGGGTTACTCCACACTCCATAGAGCTCCGGGACTTGTGTCTCAACATCAGATGCAGTTTAGTGTCATATACAGGACTTCCGATTTTTGGGGTGGGTGTTGCAATCAGTGCATTCTTTAGTTCCACTAACAGCGTGTGAGATGAATAACTTTAATGTAAAAAAACTTCATAAAGCAGCGTATAGAAAGGGAAAAATATGGATTTCATGAAAAAACATTTGCAATTTTAATAGGATTTAGTGCTGCAACTAGGAGAGCAAACAGAACAAGAGAAAATTGAGGTTATTTGGAGGATTTGCAAGCTAAGGCAAAATGAACCAATCATATTGCTTTCTTTGATTTAATTTTTTGAAAGTCAAACACAAAGTAACTCTTTAGATTTTGTTGACCCAAATGTCAACGTAAAACCGCTAGAAATACCAACAAAGCATCAATTGAACAACCCGAAACAGAAAATATGGAAGATATTTAGGAGCCCCTCCTAAAAGTCAGTCTTGCGCTTCTCATGAGGATAAAAATGTTTCAAATAACAATTTTAAAATGTCTACAGTTTCTGTTGGCAAACAGTTTAGTGACGTGTAAGTACATTAAAAATATTTCAACAAAATTCAAATGTGGACCCCAAACATTTTTCTTGTTACTTACTAAGCTTTGCTTTGTCTGATACACCGGCCTGAAGTTGTTTACAGTACCTGTTTGTCGGGAGTATGTATATACCTAATCCCAGCGTTATCGACAAGATCTGGTACAAGGTCAATTTTAAAGCGTGAGTTGTCACCCATCTGTCAACTGACCAGACTAAGTTCTACATATATCCGGTAATGGGACGGAAACGTGCGTTCAGCTCGACTTGACAGTGAGATGTTGTTGATAAGTAAAAACTCTTTACCTGGTTAAAATGCTCATAAAAATAAACTTTGGTTCTGTATATATTAAGTTAGAACTTATGTAATGTCCGATTTTAGATTATATCATGCATAAAAAAAAGCTTTACATATAATTCCATAAACCTCAAAACTAGAGATAATCAAAAACAAGCCTGGAAAATATGGAGAATGGACCAATTTTTCCAAACCTATCACCTCTAAGAGATTTTTAGTCATTTGAGCTATGTAATTTCGTTTGGTTGGGCTTTATGGCATATCAACCATTGAAGACAATTTAACGCCAAATCCCCTTTATACATGTAGAATATATATGATTCGCAAACGCATTTTGTTGAAAATATTTTGAAACGAGTCTGTGATCATTTTTTTCACACGGTTAAATAGTTTCAAGTATTGCTATGTTACTCTAATTATTCTATTAAAAATTACTTATTCATTTGCTCATTATTAAATGATTCCAAGTATTTTTATGTATCACAAGCAATTCAGTTAAACATCCGTGATTTGTTTACAAACAGTTAAATAATCGAAGTTCTGTTGCAAACAATTCAATTTAGTTTGTTATTTGTTTGCACTCGGTTTAAATGCCAAATTTCCTGGTCATATCTCTAACCTGCTGATTACATGTTGCACGTGAACACGCTTCCTTCTAGCATGCCACCCACACAAAGCATGTGATCATGCTTCCTTCTCGTATGCCACCGCCGAAGAACACCTGTGTCCTGTTTGCTGTATGTATCAGGTGCATTTTCTGTTATTTTCGTTCCCAGTGTCCGACTTCCGCAGCTGTATCGACGAGTCAAAGGGGATGGGATCTTCAAATCAATATCCAACAAATTAAAAAACACATTGGATATTTTTCACTCAATGAGCTTCATAAAGGGTTCATTGCAAGTACAGCAGCAAAATCCTTTCTGATCACTGATTGGGATGATCCATGAAATGAAAACAATTGCTGGAGATGGTTTTCCCGTTTTCGAAGTGAGAATTTCAGTCCAAAGGACGACCTTCCTTTATTAACTGAAAAGGAGTCATCCTTCATTGTGATAATGCTCGTCTTCACATAGAACAAAGTCGTCTTGACTGGGTCTGGAAAATACACCGAACGCATCTCTGCAGAGGGTTAAGACCCTTCCCAACGAGGGTTCTGGATATGACACTAAACACTCTGATGATGAGCCTCCAGTAATGCAAGAACTTTGGAGAATGCAGAGTACCCCTTCATTGCAATCACTTCCAGGTCCACTCGGACCCGAGTTGTAGCACCTGATAAGGCCTTATCTATGGATCAAATACAATTGTTTGACATTTAAACTGAGTGCAAACAAATGACGTATGCAGAATTGAATTGTTTGAAATAGAACTGTTTGATCATTTAACTGAGTGTATCTACAAAATGTGTTTACAATCATATATTTAATATATATGTAAAAACAGATATTTGGCATTAAATAACCAACAATGGTTGATATGCCTTAAAAACAAACCAAACTAATAATTTTCAAACAGGCCAGCTTGACTCATAGATGCGCCCTAACAGATAATAACAGTCCATGTATAAGTGGAACTGGGAGTAATGGCAAAAAGAGGTATTCTATATCATTTAAAGCAAACACGCGGGCTCGTTCACAGAAAAATACAAACTCGTGGTAAGAATAAGCTCATATTAGAAAAACAAAATTATATACAAACAGTCATTTTAGTGTATATTTCTTTGTAACGGTATAAAACACATTAGTTTAGATTTTAGATAAGATTTACTTTCGGCCAACTTGTCCCGATTATGGTGAGGCATTGGCTCGGAAAAAAGTGTTTTTTTCTTATTTAGCACTTGTGTATAATACGCACATTTGGGCAGAATAATCTGGAAAATACTACGTCTAATACACTAATAACTACGGTAAACGAGAAACTGTACTTGCGATTATTTTGTTTGGCAAAAATAATTAGAAAATAAAAATAACAAGCAAAAACTCGATTTGATATCTCTCATATTGCTTGTTTTGCGATTCCGATTTCCTTAACGTCTTGCAAAATGATCCCCCCCTCTCTCTCTCTCTCTCTCTCTCTCTCTCTATATATATATATATATATATATATATATATATATATATACGTATGTATGTATTTCTTATTTTCTTTTAGCAAGCAAAGCAAAAATTCTTTCGCGCCAATTTCTTTCGCGCCAATTTCTTTCGCACCAATTTCTTTCGCGTTGTTATTCAATCCAGGCTGTTGTCAAGAATATTGCAGAATTTTTTTAAATTTTTATTTTTAGTTATACCATGTCACCGACTAGGGTTGGTTTTTCTGCCTGAAAAAACAAAAAGAAAAAGAAAAACAATCACAGATGTCAAATTTATGATTGTCTTATTTTTAAACCAAGGGCCAAAATCAACTTCAATGGCCGATTTCCTGATAGTCAAATATAAACGGTCCACGAATTTGGGCGTACAAATTCTCATTTATTAGTACACAGTTAAATGGTTTCAAGTATTCGTATCTAACTCTAATAATCTTATTTAATATGGATAATCGCTAGTAAAAGATTTCAAGAATTATTACTAAGCAGTAATAATTGTATTCAACAATACTTATTTGCTTGCACACAGTTAAATTATTTCAAACACTGCTACATAATACTGAAAATTCTATTTAATATTAATCATTCGTTTCCACAATGTTGTATGGTTTTAAGTAAAATTATTACAAAATTATTCAATCATTTAATAAAATAATAAAATAATTTTATTTGATCCATTGATGGGACTACCACTTCAAGTCAGAGTGGACCAGCAAGTAATGGCAATGAAGGGGTAATCCACCCTCCAAAAAGCCCTTGGACTGAAGCCTCACTATCAGATGCAGTTTAGTGTCATATTCAGGACACTCGTTGACGCGGGGGTGGATCTTGGTCTTCTTCAGAGGTGCACTCAGCTTATTCTACCGTTCTAGTTGACTGGGCAAGCAGAAAAAAGAAATATGGGCATTCTCTATTTCAGAATTGCATCAGTAGAAGATAACAGTGATTCTGAATTCGTTCCATACAACTTATAAAAGAAATTGCTACGACTACTACTACTACTAGTACTTGTAGTAGTAGTTGTAATAATAATAATAGTAATTATAATACAAATGCTACAACTGTTAATAATAATAATAATAATACCACTACTGCAACTAATAATAGTACTATCACTACTATTACAACTAATACTAATATTACTACTAATAATAATATTAATAATGCACCTGGATTTCAGTGGCAACAATCAGTTACTACAGATGTGAAAAACTCGTTCGCCCGAGAGCTGAAGAAGCTTTGGAACCTGAAGGTGACATTGATACCAATTGTAGTTGGTGCCCTTGAATCAGTCTCTAAAGGCCTTGAAAAGATACTTGAAGAACATGCGATCAGTAGGAAAAACGACCATACAAACCACAGCACTTTTAAGATCAGCTAGAATACTTAGAAGAGCATTTGAGACCTGAGGAGACTTGCTGTCTTTTATCTTCTGTGAAAAACTATGAAAACCAGTGTGAAAAATTTGCAAGGAATAATAATTGCTTTTGGCACGGTAACTAAAGGATTATTAAAGGGCCTGGAGGATTTGGAAGTTGGCAGCCGAGTGGAGACCATCCAAACAACAGCATTATTGAAGATGGCCAGAATACTGAGAAGAGTCCTGGAGACTTGAGGAGACTTGCTGTCACTCAATCTCCAGTGAAAGACCGTCAGCTAACTCCGATGTCAAAAACTCTAATGAGTAAATAATAATAATAATAATAATAATCCACAAAAAAAGAGAATTTGCAAAATTGTCGACTTTGCTGTCCCGGCGGACCACAGAATAAATCTGAAGGAAAGTGAAAAGAAGGATAAGTACCTCGACCTTGCTAGAGAATTGAAAAAGCTGTGGAACATGAAAGTAACAATTGTGCCAATTGCGATTGGTGCGTTAGGCACAATAACTAAAGGTTTATTAAAAGGCCTGGAGGACTTGGAAGTTGTCGGACGGGTAGAGACTATCCAAACGACAGCATTGCTAAGAACGGCCAGAATCCTAAGACGAGCCCTGGAGACTTGAAGAGACTTGCTGTCACTCAAACTCCAATGAAAAATCTTCAGCTAACACTGATGTGAAAAACTCTAAAGGAGTAAATAATAATGATAATAATCCGAGAGATGTCTAAGACTCTATGTGCGAAGAAAAGAAAGAGGAAGAGGACCCATCTTGATTGAAGATAGCATCGATGCATCAATACAATGACTCGAAAACTGCATTAAAAAGAACATAGAAAGATTAATTACAATGGCCAATAATAGCACTGACAACATGATGATAAACAGAATAATTATAACTCGGAAATAGAAATAAGAAGAAAACAACTGTTATTTCAAGCGGCAAACTAGTGATATCTCATGTGAAAATACATGGATATGGCTGGGAAATGGAAGATTTAAGAGAGAAACTTAATAGCAGAAAAAATAACGCCATAAGGATCGACTATGCTAAAGTGAAAATCAATAATACAGGACAGAATAGCAAGTGTAAGTTATGTAGTGATAGATTAGTTGGTTGGGTTTTGTGGCATAACAACCTTTGTAGGTTATTTAACGCCAAATCCATTTTTATGTAAATAATCTATTCTATTAAAAACAATTCAGTTTAGCATGGGTACATAGTTTAATTGTCAAAAACATTTCTATTTTCAGACTATTCAGTTTATTCAAACAGTTATATATAACAATTCAGCTTAGTTTAAGTACAGTTTCAATGTCAAAAATAGTTCAATTTCTAACAATTCAGTTTAGCATAAGCACGAAGTTTAAATGTTAATATAGTTTAATTATGAAAAACATTTCTATTTCTTGCTATTCAGTTTAGTCAGGCAGTTCTGATTCAGCTGAGTATATGTGCAGATTTTGTTTACACACAGTTAAATGTCAAAACAGTTCTATGTTAAACAATTCAGTTTAGTGTAAATACAGTTTCAAAGTCAAAAAACAGTTCTATTTCAAATAATTCAGTTTAGCATAAGCATGCAGTTTAAATGTAAGTACCGTTTAATTATCGAAAAGATTTCTATTTCAAGCTATTCCGTTTAATCAAACAATTCAGTTTAGTTTAAGTATGCCGTTAGTTCTATTTAACCCATAGATAGGGCTCTATCATGTGCTACCACTCCGGGCCAGAGTGGACCTGGGAGCATTGGCAAAAAAGGGGTGCTCCGCATTCCCCCAAAGTCCCAGCATCACTGGAACCTCACCGTCAGATTGTTTAGTGTCATATTAGGACACTCGTTTATGGGGGTCTTACCCCTCTGCAGAGGTGCAGTCGGTGTATTCTACAGCCCCAGCCGACTGGGCAATATAGTGGTAAAGACGAACCGATTAATCACATAATAAACAAAAGCAGCAAACTAGCGCAAAAAGGGTATAATACTAGACACGAATGGGTGGGAAAGATGATCCACTGGGAATTGTGCAAGAAATTTTCCTGGATTACTACATTTTATCCTTGATCCGTACCTTATAATGCTGAGTTAAAAGCAAGGAGGTATCAAGTACCATTTTAAAAGTATTTGGTATGACGCGACCTGGGATAGAATCCAGGTGTCCCGGACTATTGGCCAACACTCTACCCACTAGACCAATGAGCCGGGTTTTTTAAACATATATATTTGACGCATAGATAGAACCCTCATAGGTACTATCAATCCAGGTTTGAGTTAACCGGGAAATAATAGCTATGAATGGTACTCCACACTCCCCAGAACTTGAGAACTGGAGCCTCACCATTAGATGTAGCTGATAAAGACACTCAGTAATGGAGTTTCAGTTTTAGAATGAATAATATGAAGAGAACCAACCTTCTTATATTTTTAGATAAACCTTTAAAGCAACACTTTATCGTGAGCGCTTCTATCAAAATAAATGAATGGTTGTGTATCTTTTCGGGTGGAATGGGTTTTTTTTCAAGCACACTCAAATTAAACCCCGAAGGAACTAAAAAAACAAATTTCCAGTCAAGAATCTAATTCTCGTAAACTCAAGCCCATCCCGTACCACTATGTCCGACACTTGGCAGCAATTCAAACCCATCCGGACATTCGACCGCCAAAGAATGTAGGCAAGGGGGACAACCCTCGGGACGACCTTCAAAACCCCGCTTAATATAGCCCCACCCATGGAAATGGCTCAAATAAAGAATGTACTGAATTCTTGGTACTCTCTTGCGTTTATGTTTGGCTCTTTATATTTCATCAAAGCAACGCACTTACTTTGTAGTCGAAATTCTGGTACATTCACAGGACAAATCTCCGCTCGTTGTCGGCAAATCTAAAGGTTTATGCGATAAGCAGATAAGATTTATACTGCTGCGTTGTCACCTTTTTTATCCAGTTGTCTTACGGAGAAGCTTCTAATATCGTATATTTACTTTCGAAATTAGCAATCTTATATTCACTAAATGATCCTATCCTATCAACCGCTTTCTTAGTCCATACACACACAAAAAAAAAAAAAAAAAGTAAAAGAAAATAAAACTTACATTGTATTCTGTAAAACAAGAGGAGCAATGGCCACCAGTCTGCCACGCTGATCCCTGATGTGTTGATAAGGAGTTAGACTCTAGTTTTCTTTCTTTTCGAACAGATGTACGACTCAGGCTAGAACATAGTCTAAGGGAGAAGAGATTGGTTCTAACGACATGTTAAAGTGGACCTGGAAGTAATGGCAATGAAGGGTAATCAATATTCCATAGAGCCCTAAAATTAGAGCCACACCGTCAAATACTGTTTAATGTCATACCCAGGACAGATGTTTTTTTTTTGTGTTTTACTCTTCAGAAGGGCATACAGTCAGCATATTTTAAGCTTTACCATCAGAGCAATAAAAAAGACATGGATTCATGCCTTTCCAAAGGAGATTACCACAAATTGAAACGCAGTCAGCCTTGTCCATGATTTGAAATCGGGTCGCAGATTCCATTTCCTACGACTATAACTAAGTGCACCTCCAATGTGTATTTACTCAAAACCATCTGCCACGGAAAAGAAGTATAGCAAGGTCAATTTTAAAGCAAAGTAAAACTGGTCAGAATTCAGGGCTTTCCTTCTCTAAGACTGGTTGCCTAAACCAAGGTGGAAGAGACCAGTCTGCCTCACTATTTACTGATAGTGAGAGAAGAGATGAATTCATATTTTTTCCCATGAGCATTAGCGCGAAATGAAACGTAAAAAGACTCATCCAGGGATTGAACTCGGGTCGCCGTTTCCTTTTCCTACTGCAGTAACTATTACGCTAAGCGCACCTCCACTGTACATTTACCCAACTCCTCTGCCACTTCGTCAATTTTAAAGCGAGGTAGAAATGGTCGGAATTCGGTGCTTTCCTTCTCTAAGACTGGTTGCCGAAATCAAGGCGGAAGAGACCAGTCTGCCTCACTATTTACTGATAATGAGAGGAGAAGAGATGAATTCATATTTTTCCCCATGAGTGTTAGCGCGAAATGAAACTTAAACAGCCTCATCCAGGGATTGAACTCGGGTCGCCGTTTCCATTTCCAACAACAGTAGCTATTACGTTAGGTGCACCTCCATTGTACATTTACTGCCACTTCGTCAATTTTTAAGCGGAGTAGAAATGGTTGGAATTCAGTTTTCTTTTTCCAAGACTGGTTGATTTTCGAAGACTATTTGAAGGACCTTTACACACACACACACACACACACACACACACACACACACACACACACACACATATATATATATATATATATATATATATATATATATTCCATTTTGTTGAATTTATTGTGAAAGCTATTGCAAAGCAAAATAATTATTCAGGGTTTAATTAATTATACCCGGAATAATTATTTTGCTTTACAATAACCTTCAAAATATACACTTGAATAAAATAAAATAATTTATGCCATACTTCATGCAAATTAAAAAAAATACTTTATATATATATATATATATATATATATAAGAAAAGCTAATAAGAGTAGAAAGTCTGTCCTATTTACTCATTGGTGGCGAAAGAAAGAAGGGATGGATTTTTTTTTGTTCAAAGGTCAAGCAAAACGGAAACAGTTTCATTCACACTTGTGATAATCTAGAATTAATCAGCTTAATGTGAATTCTGAGAGGTGAAGATGAACTGAATTTTTTTACACGCGTTTAACGTCAGTACTAATCATTTGATTTTTAATTAGAGTTGCCAACGTAAAAGGTAAAAAAAAAGAAGAAAGTCTCTTTACTTTCTATTTAACAGCAATATTAATCAACTGATTTTCAACTTGGGTAGCCAAACTAATTTTTTTTTTAATTTATTTTTATTTACCGTCAATATCAATTACATGATTTTCAATCTGGAGTTGCTAACCGTAAAAGTAAAAGAAAAAAAAAACAGTTTCTTTACTTTCTATACTAACTTTGAATCTTAAACCCCCGAAGAAAAAAATTGAATGAAATTTCTAAGTTGAGATAGGTTTATGTCGGACGATATCTATTTCCATAATATAGAAATTCCCTGAAATTGTCTAGATTTTAGAAGGGTCGTTTCATGCTTCAGAAATTTTAATATCTGCTTTAGTAAAAATAAATAAATAAATAAATAAATGATATTAATGGTTGTTACGCGATAGTTTTAATGTACATAAACATTGAATTGAAAAATAAAACTACGATCAATTTTTATTTTATTTTATTTGCTTAGCCTCTCCACAAAAATACATGCATTGGGCACAAAACCTTCTCTCTACAGATACACAAATTAATGCCTGGCTGAACAGGATAGACATTACGATAGAGACGTTTTCTTTTCATAATGAGTGATCATTGTTTGACTAACCGCCCCTATCACTCAACGTGGTCGATCAGTTTTTCTTAAAAGCATCACTGAACTACAGCGGCATTCGGTCTATTCAAAGCGTAAATATGAAAGTGTCACAAATTGATTGCCAACAAAGCTGCGCTGACGCATAGAGACACGCCTTTCACAGACATACACGTACATATATGCATACACGAATGTACAAACGTAGATTTGAACTGAACAGAGGTTAAACAATAGATGTATAAGTCTACCTTCGAGAACACCCGCCTACCAACCTGAAATAAATCTTAAAAATCAATAAAAATAATTGTTGCTGAAATACTTGGCTCTTTATCTATGTGGGACTGTAAATAAAAAGAGGAACACCAAAATATTGGTGTAACTGTACAAATACTAATGGTCAGAACATTCTATGGCTATAGAAATTGTTGCTCATTTAAACAAGTAGGAAATCTTTTTTTATTACCAAAGATCCCAGGAATAAAGTACCGAGTGCTGATAACCAGGTAGAAGAGGACGCGAGTTCGATTCTTACGGAGAGCTTATCTTTTCATTATTTATTTAAATTATTTCATATACGTATAATTTTTCTTCATCATCATCATCATCATCATTATTATTATTATTATTATTATTATTTACAACTTTGGAGTTTTTCACATCAGTGTTAGCTGATGGTTTTTCACTGGAGTTTGAGTGACAGCAAGTCGCCTCAAGTCTCCAGGACTCGTCTTAGGATTCTGGCCGTTCTTAGCAATGCTGTCGTTTGGATAGTCTCTACCCGTCCGACAACTTCCAAGTCCTCCAGGCCTTTTAATAATCCTTTAGTTATTGTGCCTAACGCACCAATCACAATTGGTACAATCGTTACTTTCATGTTCCACAGCTTTTTCAATTCTCTAGCAAGGTCGAGGTACTTATCCTTCTTTTCACTTTCCTTCAGATTTATTCTGTGGTCCGCCGAGACAGCAAAGTCGACAATTTTGCAGATTCTCTTTTTTTTGTTGTTGATTATTATGAGGTCTGGTCTTCTGGCCGGGATTAGGTGATCCGTTTGTATATTAAAGTCCTTCTTCTTCTTCTTCTTCTTCTTCTTCTTCTTCTTCTTCTTCTTCTTCTTCTTCTTCTTCTTCTTCTTCTTCTTATTATTATTATTATTATTAATTTGTTTGTGCTATAACAGTTATCGTAAGTAAAGTGGCGACTGCAGTCGAGGGCGACCTGAAGGCTCCCTTTTCAATTGCTACTACACCGAGTTGTCGGTGAGGGCGCTACTCCTTTCCCTGGATTGCTCCGCTTTACCCTTGATACGTACCTTATAATGCTGTGTGTTAAGCAAAGAGGTATCAAGTACCATTTTTAAAATCTTTGATATTACCCGACCAGGTATTGAACCCCGGTCTCTCGGACCATTGGCGAAACTTGCTAAAAAACTATAGATCGATATTTTCTTTAGAATTTTTTTTTTTTTTTGGTTCTGTTTGGTTTCTTAGTTTAATGGCATACCAAACTTCGTAGGTTATTTAATGCTATAGCTATACTTCTAGAAGAACGGAAGTGGTACTATTTAACCCATAGCTGGGAGGATAAAGGGATTCATACCTTTCCCAATGGTATTTGTCCGAAAGTGACCGTAATAGCGCGACTGGAGTTCGAACTCACGTGCTACGATTCCGCAATCCATAGCTTTAACCATTACACCCCCCGTCACTTAGAATGTTTTCAATTAGTACTAACCCATAGAAAGTCCTACTGATAAATATTTGAATAATCAGGAAACCTGTTTGTTTTTGCCAAAGGGATTTGTGGTTGAGGAGGATCGAAATTAAGTCAAAAGTTCGGCAAATCTTTCAAGTAGCAATGTGAGTTTCCTTTTTGAATCTTCTCGATTGATCCTCGACGAGATTTTAGAACAAAAAAAAATTAATTTTGTTTTCATATAGTTATCTAATTTTTTTATAAACTGTAGTTATACTAGCAAATTAACATGCCTAATTTGCATAAATGTAAGAGAGAGCCTATATAAGTCTCTCACAGAGAATAATTGGGGATCCTGACTAGCCTTTGCTTCTTGCAGAGGCTTTTAAGCAGATTGCCTGGCATTCGTGTCAGGTTAATTTCCTCGAGCCTCAGGGGGCCGTCCCCCCAAGGTTCTAACCCTCTTCGGAGGGGTAAGGCTTATTGCCTGATGCCTGAGGCGCCCCTCTTTAGGTGAATGCCGAGGGGAGCGGTGCATTTTTAGAGCTGCCGGGCGTGTCTGGTATTCGTGTCAGATCGTTAATTCCTCGAGCCTCAGGGGGCCGTACCCTTGGTTTTAACCCTCTTGGGAGGGGTTAGGTTTATTCTCTGGCGCCTGAGGCGGCCCCTTTTAGGGGAATGCCGACGGAGCCCAAGGCATTTTTTTGAGCTACTGGGCGTGTCTGGGTCATAGTCCAGTGCCCGGACCCACCTAAAAAAGGCCTTGTGCTACACTCGTCCGTCCGGTGGGGCGTTGACAAATACCAGCCTGATCATCCCTTGCTTCGTGCAGAGGCTTTTCAGCAGACTGCCTGGCATTCGTGTCGAATGGTTAATTTCCCCGAGCCTCAGGGGGCCGTCCCTCAGGTTTTAACCCTCATGGGACGGGTTAGGTTTATTGTCTGGCGTTGGAGGCGCCCTTCTTAAGGAGAATGCCGACGGGACCCGAGGCATTTTTGAAGTCTCCAGACGCGAGTGGGCCACGGCCCAGCGCGTCGAACCCACCTAAAAAGGCCTTGTGCCACACTTGTATTCTTGGTGGGGCGTATGACAAATACCATAATGATTAGCGAGTAGCTTAATTAGCAGGCACTCTACATGCAATACTCTTCTCGTTATTCGTTATTTGCGAGTTCGAGTCAAGGGCGACTCTTATACCGGAACTATACACTCAGTGACTCTTTTTAGTATGACACCGGTAAAGATATAAATGGACGGTGTCTGACAACTTCAGTAAGGAGAAGGAGAAAGCGTTAATCGCTCTCCGATAGACTTGCCAACTCTTCGGCTTGTACCTATGGAATACATTTATTGAACCAACGATACAACAGTGACCCAAGCACTAGCCTGAATAATTTTTTCATACTTTTTTCATTTTTTACAGTCCTGCACTTTTCTTCACATTTCTCTTTACCCATTTTTTCATTCACCTCCTGCAACAACAGCCACCTACAGCAATCTACCATTCTTCCTCGTAAGTTGCCTTAAGTAACCATGGAGGAAGACTCCAAAAACAGCTTAAAAGATCTACTCGGAAACGACGTGGGAGCCCTCCCCAAGAAGCCGAAAGAGCCGGTTGCAAGACCCTCTACATCAACTTCTGAATGGCCATCACTACCGGCTTCTCAAGTGATCAAGGAATCCTCGCTCCCGGCCAGTTCCATTCAACAAGGACAAAGAACACCAGCTGGACCAGCAACGCCAGTCTCCTGGTCCATTAAAAAGAAAACACCAGAACAATATAAGAAGGACAGAGTCGGGAAGAATGCTCCCTACTTCAAAGGAACAGAGATAGTTCCCATTCTAGAATTAGAGGCTGAAGTTGAACTAAAGATTCTGTCCTACATCATCACAGACTTAAGGACCAGGGCGTTGGCATAAATAAAACGAGAAACCTTCGAGCTTTTAAAATCCGCAGGCATCCAATACCGGTACTTCTACTGGCGAAGTTGCGCTACTTGGGATGTCATGCAGTCCTCAGAGGAGCATGTGATGAAGCTGGCCGGGAGCAATGTCCCCACAAAAAAACTTCCAACTTCAGCCTAAATACAGGGATACCAGGCAAATCAAGGTGACTGTGTGTAACGAGCCGGTGCAACTAAATAGTGACGTCCTCGTTGCCTACATGAGCGCTTATGGTAGCGTGAAGGAGTGATGACGGTGTCCTTGGCAGATGGGAAGGCACACTGTGACTTCATCTTGAACATCTGCTTTAATAGGGAGGGCTTCCAGGCCATCCCACACATATTGACCTATTGGGACCAGCAGATGATGGTGATCGCGGAGGGCAAGAAGCAACTCTACTGGTCTTGCAAACAGCTTGGTCACTAAAGCCTGCCTACACAAGTCAGCCATCATCAACAACAATAATATCAACAACAGCAGAAACATCAATCCCGGAAAAACCATCTGCCCAACCACCAATCCTACTATGGAACCTAAGGGCCATCCCAACAATTCGGAAGAAGGGTGGATCCAGGTAACCAGAAAAGGAAAAAACCGACCCATAAAACAACAGAACCAGCGACAGAAAAACAACAAAAAAAAAAAGCAACTAAAAAAACAGCAGCAACAACACTAGAACTAACTGGACCAGCAACATCTGTACAGCCTCCATCTCAACCTCCATCACAATATCCATGGTGCCCGTGGTGTAATGGTTATCGTCGTAGGAAATGAACACGGCGACACGAGTTCAAATCCTGGACGAGGCTGATTGCATTTCACATAGCACTAATACCCTTGGGAAAGGTATGAATCCAATTATTCTCCCTCCAGCTATGGGTAAAATAGTAGGACAGACTAGGTTCTTCAGCCTTGATGAGGCAACTAGTCTAGGAGAAGGAAAACTCTGAATTCAAACCTGTTAAACTCCGCTTAAAAATTGACCTTGTGTCATATACTTCCTGAGCGGAGGGGTTGGTAAATAGGATCCCAATATCCATCACCTGTGAAAAAAATTCGGCAAAAAATCCAAAAAGTAGAATACTGAGAGAGAACAGCTTAAGGAGATGGAGACTTCTACAAATCTAAAGACACAGTGAGAAAACCAAAGTTAAAAAAAAACTCTGCACACAACCCAACACCTCTACAGAAAAGGAAAACTCATAAGTCATCACCAAAGGTCACGCCACAGCAGCCCCTAGCACAATCTCCACGACAACAACCGGCAGCTCAACCACCGCCATCTGAAAACTTCCCACAAATCACCCCAACAAATCCCCTCTTCAACCCCCAACAGCCCCCCAACATAAAATCTCCTTCTCCCCAACTACCCCACCTCCCAGGCTGTTCTTAAGGTCCAGATCATTAAATAGACTCGCCAACGACAGCCCTGAGCATCCACAAGATCATCCACATTCACAGCTCTCCAAAGCCCCCCCCCAGAGCAAAATCTCTGCGAACGATGTATTCCACAAATGAAAAAAATGTGGTACAAAAAGAACAAAGAATCAAATCCAGAAAGGTCAGAATTTATCATGCAAAAAGGCCACCATACAGCTATAATAAATAGAGAGAAAGGGGAACAGTATATTAGCCCATGCAAATCAAATAAGGCCCCAGGGCAAATATGAAGAGCAAAATGAAGAAATATCTACGATTCCTTCTGTTAATGATTTATTGGAACAACCTTTACAGAATGAAACGTCAGAAGATGAAATAATGCATGATCAGGTGGGCCAGAATGAGTTTGAAAAGTCGGATGAAGATCAAAAAGACGACCCTGATTACAGCTCAGTTCGGGTCAGATCTAGATCTTCCCAAGAAAGAAATACAGTGTAAGGAAGAGACAGGGAGAGAAAAGTAATCCCGAAAATGAAACAATCACTAGAAGTACAACGCCAAGACACATACTTTTCAGGGAGATGTAGTGATACTGGCAAATTAATCTGCTTAATTTGTATAAGTGTAAGGTAGAGTTTATATAAGTCTCTCACTTAAAATTACTAGGAAGCTCGATCAGCCACTGTGCTTCGTGCAGAAGCTTTTCAGCAGACTGTCTGGCATCCGTATCGGACTGTCAATGCTCCATAGAAGACTAGAGGCCGAAAGGTCCCCGGTTCTGCCACATTTTTATAGCACTGGACCTTGTTGTCCGGTTTAAGTTATAATCAGGGATACGTACATGGACCCGGATTTGGGTCCATGTGCAGCTAGGCTCATCAGGCCCACATTGCGCTAAGTGGGCCGATGACCAGCATAGTCCAGTAGAGCTCGAGCTTCTGCTTTTGCCCGACCTTCCCCTCCCTTAAATCCCCTCAATAATCGACCTTCGGGTTAAGTCTTGTTTGGTAGGAGGCAGTGACAAATATCAGCTCGATCAGCCGCTGTGCCTCACGCAGAGGTTCTTCAGTGTACCGGACGGTCAATGCTCAATGGCAGACTTGAGGCCGAAAGGCCCCCGGCTTTAGCTGGGCTATCTTCGTGTGGGCGAGCTGCATTATTGAGACCTTTGAGATCTTTGTATTGCACTGGACCTCACTGTCCAGTTTAAGCTATAATCTGGCATCCGTGCTTTGTCCCATGTTTGGGTCCATGTCCAGCTAGGCTCATCAGACCCACGTTGCACTAGGTGGTGACCGACATGGTCAAGCAGGACTCGAGCCTCGGCTTGTGTCCGACGTTTCCCTACTATAATTATAGCTTAGAGTCTTTTGACTTTGTGTCAAGTCCTGTCTGGTGGGAGGCAGAGACAAATATCGGAAGCTTGTTTGGCCATTGACTAGTGCTAACCTTGCACATCACAACAGACTACTTTGATTTTACTGCATTTTCTAGAAATTTAACATTTTGAATCCTATTCGTTTTGGTTCTAGTTTTTAAGTTTCAAAATGAATCGATTAGAAACAAATACTTATATATATACATATATATATATATATATGTGTGTGTGTGTGTGTGTGTGTGTGTGCATATAATTCGATTCTTTTCCTCCTTTTTCTTATTTCCACTCCTCTGCTATCTGGTTTTAAATGGTATTGTGCCGGAAATATTCAATATTTATTATTTATTTCATTGTTCCATCCACTGATAAAATTTCTTTCTCTGATTGATATTTTAATGTATTTAATGTTTATATATATATATATATATATATATATATATATATATATATATATATGAAATACATAAAAATATCAATATATATGTGTATATATATATATATATATATATATATATATATAAGGGACAAATGTAAACAAATGAAAGCTACTACATAATGCCTTACAATTCCCGAGCTGACATGGTTCGCTTGATGGCTGAGCGGTATGATACTAAGTCTAACGCAAAGTTGGGCGTCTTACTTCAAGCGTCTTACGTGTCTAGCCTCACTGAAGAGTTGTGATACAACGAAACAGTCTATCTTTGGATGGCAATATATATATATATATATATATATATATATATAACATAATTTGTTTTATCCATAAATAATGACAGTTCAATATCCTCGATAGAGCATATGTAGATTTAAGTTAAATATATATAAGTCTTGGTTTGGTTAATTTAATAGCATATCACCCTTCATGCATGTCAAAGCTATCTTTGTAGAAGAACAGTAAAAAGTAATATTCACCTCACAGCTATGTTCTCAGTGGGATACTCAGCTTTCCTAAGGTATTTATACGAAAATGAACGTAATAGTTTAACTGGGTTTCGAATTTGCATACTCCGAAGTTGCAGTCTTATCACAAGGACACGGAGATTACTTTATTCTGGGTCCCCATTGCATAAAGGTAAATCGTCATCAAAAGACTTACTCGAAAAGACCCTTTCTCATTTTCATTATCCGCTCATTAATATCAGATTTTCATTAGAAGATCTTTTTGCTTGCCTTTCCATACAAACATAAATTTGAATAAATGAATTTCAATCTAGATTTTTTCTTTATACTCAGTCTATCATATAGCCACCTTCAATATAACAACAACGGTTCTATTAATTATAAAGAAATCTTCCCTTATAAAGTGTATGCGCTTATCTTTCGATCAAATGCTTTCTGTTTTCTCTTAAAGAATCGTTAGGCCTAATGGCTAAAGTACTGAACTGCGACCTCGAAGTAAAAAAGTTCGAATTCTCGTCTGGTTATTATTTTCGGCTTAATACTCTTGGGAAATGTATGGACTTCATTATCATCCAACTATGGGCTGAATAGTAACACTGGTGTTCTACAAGGCTGACTTTAGCATTAAATAACCCATGAAGGTTGATATGCCATTAAACAAAGAACTAAAACTAAGAATCTTTTGTTTGCTGTATGGATATGGAATGAGAAAATTGTGATCTCAACGTTTTCCCAGTAGAAAATGCTCCCGAAAATTTTTTTTCTTTTTTCAATATACAGTGTCAGTCTATTAAGCAATGAAAATAAATGGGCGATTTTAAACAAAATTACAACCTTAATTACAAATCAAATGTATTAAATACAGAGTGTTTCGAAAAATGTTAACCTTTCTGTGGGATTTCCTTTATATTATGATTTTAAAGTCTCCAACAGTTCATCATTCCTGTCAATACCTTATTGTGTAGTATACTGCATTGGTCTGCGATGAACCCGGCGGATGTAGCTGACAGATACATCTGGTCATACACAAAATCAACAAAGTGACTACCGGTAAAGTAGAAATGCGTGGGCGTGATATCCAAGGCATAAAATATGCGTTAGTGTAAGACGTGATCGATGGAGAACAACCATGGGTGAAAAGCGTGACTACCTCGGTCGCGTGGGAGTTTTAAGACTATATAAGGTCTAGAATTTTGGCTGAAGTTCAGTTCGCGCAGCCTGTGCCAACTCCCGACGGCTCCTTTGTGTACACGAACTCTTTTCGACTGCTCCCCAGCTCCACGCAAGCGTCACCATCAAAGAATAAAAATATAAGATTATATTTTTGCATATACGTGTTCCTCGTTGTTTGTGAAGATCCAGCGGCAGTATACTACAATTGGAATCTTTTCCATGTAGTATCTGTTATAATAGTTCTGCTTTTTTTATAAAGATTATCCCAAATATGTGAAGATTGTTTGAAAGTATACCATAAAGGTGCTCCCATAAGGGTGTTAACATTCTTTAAATGTTGTTCCCTAAACGATAAATATGTTCCCGCTTCTACGACCCCAAAAGTATGAACTCTCTAGACATCAGGAATTTGTAAAACAGAATTTTCTTTGGATCCCACTTAACTGTGAAGAAGTCTTTCATTTTTTATCTCTTGTATTCTTCTTTGAGAACACTTAGTGATATACTTGTATGTCAATATTATTATAAATAGTGAAAAAAAAACTGAACACGCTAAGGAAGACATCGTTTCTCCTCTTGGAAAAATGCTTGAAGTTTTCAACTCAAGTTGATTTCAACTGGTTCGTTACGATTTGTTCTTATCGCATTTCTCAGTTGGTGACTATGAAGCAGGGTTTTGATTTTTGAAAATAGGGACTAAGAACAGGGGAATGAAGAGGGGTTTAAGGTTGCAGGAATATTTTTTAAAACTTTCTTTCTCTTAGATTGGTCGCTACATTAAGGTTAAAGAGCCCAGTTTGCCCAAGAGAAAGTGGATGGAGAATCGTATGATTTGTCACGACTTGTTCTTATTGCATTTCTTTGTTGGTTACTACGGAGCAGGGTTTTAGTTTTCAGAGAAGAAGAGTATATACAGTGTATCACAAAAGTGAGTACACCCCTCATATTTCTACAGATATTTAAGTATATCTCTTGATATACTATTTTGAGGGGAAAATAAAAACTCTTATATAAGCTGCATACAGACTACTTTTCATTGAGTGAAAGTGTCATTTTGTCAGTGTTGTCCCATGAAGAGATATACTTAAATATCTGCAGAAATGTGAGGAGTGTGCTCACTTTTGTGATACACTGTAAAACCGGTTTGAATTACGAGTTTTCCTTCTCTTAGATTGGTTGCCACACAAAGGTTAAAGGGTCCAGTCTGCCCTACTTTTCACGCATAGCTGGATAAAGTGGAAAGAAAATAGCTGGATTCATACCTTTCCCAAGTGAATTATCATGAATTGAAATGCTAACAGCCCTGTGTAGGTTTTGAACTCTGGTCATGAATTCCGTTTTCTACTTTGATAACTCTTATGTCACAAACGTGGACAAAGCAGAGTAGTAAAGAGGCTGTGGGGTGGTAGTAGTTCTATTTCTATCAATTCAATTTATCATGAGTCATTTGTTTGCACTCAGTTTAAATATCAAACAGTTTTATTTGACACATAAAGAAGACCCTTTCAGGTCCTCCCCCAACGGGTCAAAGTGGACCTTGAAGCAACGGCAATGAAGGGGTACTCTGCATCCCTCAAAGCTCCAGCATTATTGGAGTCTCACCATCATATTATCATATCTTGAACACTCGTTGGTGGGGAAGGTTTAACTCCTTTGCAGAGATGCAGTCGGTGTATTCTACGGCCCTAGCTGACTGGGCTGCCATTTGTTTGGTCATATCAAGTACTATCACTTCAAGTCAGGTAGAACATAGGTGTAATTTAAGGAGTATTCCAATGTTGAATGGCAAAAATAGCAAGAAAACAGTACTGACGTAGACAAAAAATTAGTTTGAATAATATGAAACAGTTTTTCTCCAGAATAAAAACACAGCAATCAGTTCACAATAAAATCATTTTGTGTCTTTTCTGCTTTCCTTGTCTTTTCCAAATCTCTCTGCTTTTCGTCGTTAAAGTCCCAAACATGTGTTCCAGTCCCTCTTCACTTATTCCGTCGATGCCAATGGAACTTTCTCAATCGCTGATGTCTTTGAGACGTTAGCACGTGATCACGTTGGTACCTACACTTTCTATCCAATGCTAATAATTTTCGAAGAGATCTTTTTTACCCACAGGTGAGACCCTAAGAGGTACTACCACTCCGGGCTGAAGCGGACCTGCGGGTAATTGCTATGAAGAGCAACTCCAAACTCTCCAGATTTTCAGAAGTGGAACCTCACCATCAGGTACAGTTTTGTATCACACTCAGGATACCCCCTTGTATTTGTGGGGTCTTACAATTATGCAGATGATACAGTTAGCGTACTGAAAGCTTTGTCGTCAGGAAGAAAAAATCAGCTTAAAGATGCATTTTTGTACCGTAACTGACTTCGGCATTATATAACCCAAAAGTTGTGTACATACAGCAAAACCAACCAACCAACCAACCAACCAATTGCCAGAGCATTCAGTCGGGCTCTTGCCAAGAATATATGAATGACGTGGAATTCACAGATTACGGATTCAAAATTTGGGGAAAACAAACAAACAAAATTCCAAATAATCGTGACTTTGTTTTTTTCAGAAACAAGAATTGAACGGACAATTTCTCTTTCATTTTTGGTGAAATCAAAATCAAATGAAGAAGAAAACAATTAATGCTCGGGGAAATGTAAAATGACTTTGTTTTTCAAGCGAATTAACACACAAGCATAAAAATGAGTTTACCAAATTTACCAAAAAAGATCTGAGGAAAAACTTACGCCCTTCTTACAAGTGCCGTGACATCCGCTCAAAAATAGTTTGCGCTTAAGGATCGCCCACAGTCCTCAGAATAGATGTTATACATAAATATATCGGCATATATATATAGTTTTATAAATTGATATATATATATATATATATACCATAAAATGGTGGTTATACACACATATATATATATATATATATATAGTTGGTATACTTGAATAATTCACACACACACACATACACACATACACACAGTATAGTTGGTATACTTGAATAATTCTCACACTTGCATACACATATATTTATCTTTGAATGGCCTATTGACGTCATTTAGAATCATAAGTACAATAAAGATATTACTTTTTGCTTTCTCGGAACAAAATCATTAAAGTAATAATAATAATAATGTAAAGAATGAGGTAAGAAAGAAAGACAGAAAGAAAGAAAGAAAGAAAGAAAGAAAGAAAGAAAGAAACGAGCCTACAAACTGTCTTCAGCAAAAACAAGCTAACAAACAAACCCCACCAAAAAACAAAAAACAAAACAAAACAAACAAACAAGAAAAACGTTGGTACTGTGCAGGGTTAAGGTGGGAATCAGCTAATGCCGGTGGTGGTAGTGGTGGTGATGTCCTTGGTGGGGGTGATGGCGGTGGCTTTGGCAGTAATGGCGTAGTGGAACTAAAGGAGATGATAATGCTTTCGTCTTGTAATATCAAGATTGTGGTGAACTGGGTGGATCCAATGATAAACAAAAAATTTATTCTCATGTACACCAACACACACACACACACACACACATACACACGCACATGCACGCACATACATACGCGTGCATACACATACATACACACATACATATATATTTATATATAATACGAGTGAGTATATATATACATGAATATTGGTGGGTGTTTGAGAGAGAATGTATATATGCTTATCGACACACACACACACACACACACACACACATATATATCTGTGTGTGTGTGTGTGTGTGTGTGTGTGTGTGTGTGTGTGTGTTGCTTTTTGGTATTTGGTGTTATTGTTATTGAAATTCTTTAGACATTGCGTTTTTCGCAGACTTATTTGAAAAGGATCTCACTTTTCCATTCTCTTTTAATTCATCTCCCCCACCCCATTGACATTTAATTTTTTTTTCTCAGTTCAGTTTTTCGCAGTCTCTTCGTCTTTCTATCACTTTTCTTTTATTCATTTCCTCAATACTCAGCTCTTCATCTAAAAAGAAAAAAATACACCTTTTATTCTCTCTCGAATAATTTCTATCTTTTTTTCCTTTTACCCAATGTTTTTTTTTCTTCTCTTTAACACCTCGTCGAGCTTGGATCTCTCTTTCAAAATTCTCTCTTTCTTGTGTCGTGTGTTCGCTTTACTCGGCCTCTCTGTGATGTCTTTACCCTTTCTTTCCTTTCAGATCCTTAAAACAACCTCTTTTTTTCTTTCTTTCCTTTGCTCTTTCGATCCACACTCTCTTTTCAGAACTTTTTCTCTCCTTCTCTTCTCTTCTCTTCTCTTCTCTTTCTTTCTTTCTTTCTTTCTTTCTTTCACCCAACGATTACTTATCCGTTTTTTCTCCATTTTTAGGTGATTATTTTGCTATCCGTATTATGCTTTGTTTTTGTTTGTTTGTTTGTTTGTTTTCCATATTTTTCTTTTTCTTTTCCAGCCTTTTCCTTTCTATTTCTCTTTGTCTCACTTTGTCTTTTTCTTTTTCACACCTTCTTTTTTTAGTCGATAACTTTCCTCCCATCTTTTTCTTTCTTTCTTTCTTTTCTATTTTTTTAATTTTCTTTTTTCTTGCAATTCCCTCTCTTTACGTTTCACTTTTTTTTCTTCTGATCCTTCTCATCCCCTTTTTGATTCCAATCTTGTAATCTCAGATTTTCCTTTTTTTTTTAATTTTTACCTCTTTCTTTCTTTCTTTCTTTCTTTCTTTAAACTGTCGTCTCGATATATTTCATATCTACTTTTCTGTCTAATCCTTTTCATCTCTTTTTATCTTTCTTTCTCTCTCCATTCATTACTTAAATCCCCACCCGTTCATAATTCTAGTCTTTATCCACAATCTATTTTATCCTTTATTCACACAAGAAAAGCACAAGAGAAGAGAAAGTCGTATTGGGATATATGACCGAATACGACTTTCACTTTTCTTGTGCTTTTCTTTTACTTTTGCCCTCCGTCCCCCTGGCCATTGGCATAATAGTTAGAGTCTTCGCCAACGATCCGGGAGACCGGAGTTCAATCTCAGGTCGAGTCATACCAAGACTCAAAAAATGGTACTTGACGCTTCCTTACTTAACACTCACCATTATAAGGCACGGATGAAGGTAAGTGGAGCCATCTAGGGAAAGGAGTATTGCCTTCCCCTACACCTCGGTGTAGTAGTTATTTAAAAGGGGGCCTTCGGTTGACCCTGACAACGGTTGGCCAATTCACTTATATATATATACAGATATGCATATATATAGAAATATTTCTTCTAGGTTGTTCATTTTTATTGTTCTCAACTAGTTTCGTCCTTAGGGTCATCGTCACGAGAAAAAGATTTTGTGGAAAATTTTTTAGAAAGTTTATAAGAATCTAAAAAAAATTCTAAGGAGTTGATATGCTCTAAAAAAGTGATGGATACGCTACGCCACTAGTACATTATATATATATATATATATATATATATATATATATATATATTCAACGTTGTACAAACAAAAATTAAAAACAGAAAAGCTGCTGACCTCGACAAAATGCCCATTAGAAGTATGGAAGACAAGGAAATTAGATGACTTACTGCTCTGATTCTGCAATGTCGTATATAACCAGAACATGATAGGGATGGACAAAAGGCTGCGTCATCCCCTTCCCCAAGAAAGATGACATCAGGATCGCCAAGAACTACCGAGGCATAACTCTTACTTCCATTGCCGTTAAGGCTATAATACTCTGCTTCTCAATCGCATCGAACCAGAAATTGAGAAACTTCTTAGAAAAAATCAAAACGGTTTTCGGAGAAATTGATTTACAATAATACAGATTTTTAGCTTATATTCTCCTTGAAGAAACTACAACGGCCATAACGATGCTCTATAGTTACATGAAAGCCAGGGTTAGCTCACCGGGTGGAGACAGACCTTTTTGACATTGTTACTGGTGTTCTGCAAGGGGATACATTAGCACCACATCTGTTCATAATCTGCCAAAACTATGTTCGAGGAAGTCCCCGCGGTGTAAAGGTTAAACCGCTAGATTGCGAAATTGTAGTTCGCGAGTTCGAACTCCAGTCGCGCTTTTACTTTCATTTTCGGACAAATACCTTTGGGAAAGGTATGAACCCTATTATCCTCCCAACTATGGGATAAATAGTACCATTACTATCCTTCTAAAGAAAAAGATGGATTTGGCTTTAAATAACCCGAGAAGTGTGATATGCCATTAAATAACAAACAAACGAATAGAAATCGTACTTTGAACGTTGGTTGATTAAAAAAAAAGAGAATGGCTTTACACACACTCAAAAAAGACAAGAAGCAGATGATACCTCGCAGAAACTATGACAGACGTAGACTATGCAGATGATATACTGTTTTTCGCAAATACGCTTACCAAATCCGGATCCCTGCTGAATATCCTGGAGAAGGCAGTAGGTATCATTGGCCTCCACGTGAATGCAGACAAAACGGAGTACGTATGTTTTAATCCAGAAGGAGACATCTCCACTCTAAATGATGGTTCTCTGAAATTAGTGGACAAGTTCCCGTACCTCGGTAGCAGCATCTCATCAACTGGAATAGATATCAATATATGCCTAACGAAGGCGTGGACTGCTATTGATTGGTTATCGATCATATGGAAGTCTGACCTGTCCGATAAAATAAATCCGAATTTCTTTCAAGCTGTGGTTGTGTCAGTACTACTCTACGGATGCACCACATGGACGCTGACAAAATGTATTGCGAAAAAACTTGATGGGAACGGTAAAAAAAAATACTGAACAAATCCAGGAAGCAACACCCCACGAAACAGCTGTTGTACGGCCACTTACCTCTTATCTCTAAAACTATCCAAATAGGACGAACAAGACATGTGGAGCTCTGCTAGAGAACCAAAGACGATCACATCCGTGACTTCTTATGGATCCCTTCATATGAACATGCCAGTGTTAGCCGACCCAGAACTTACCTATAACAGCTCTGTGTAGACACAGGATGTTGTCTGGAAGACCTGCCGAAAACAATAGATGATAAGGACGAATGGCGAGAGAGAGAGAGAGAGAGAGAGAGAGAGTATGGGAAATCCGTGCTTGCAGTGTGACTTGATTTTATATATATATATATATATATATATCTGTATATATATATACATATTTACCGACCCCTCCGTTCGAGCAGGATATGACACAAGGTCAATTTTTAAGCGGAGTTTAACAGGTTTTGAATTCAGAGTGTTACTTCTCCTAGACTAGTTGCCTCACCAAGGCTGAAGAACTCAGTCTGCCCAACTATTTACCCATAGCTGGAGGGAGAATAATTGGATTCATACCTTTCCCAAGGGTATTAGTATATGTAAAATGCAATCAGCCTCGTCCAGGATTTGAACTCGAGTCGCCGAATCCATTTCCTACGATGATAACCATTACACCAAGGGCACCTCCAATATATATATATACTGATGCCAGCTCTAAGCCATCAAGATTCTATAAATATAGTAAACTGATGAGAATAAGCAATCGTTTTAAACAAATAGTTTGATTAATCAAAACGTGCTCAAATACTGCCCGGCAAAGCAGTGTAAAAAGTAAAAGTAATAAAAATATCACCTTCTTACAATCATGTCATTAAATTTTTTCTATATACTAGAAGAAACAATCTATAGTTTTATCTATTGACTAAAAGACACAGTCAGCAGGTGAAACTTTCAGTGAAGACTAATTTAAAACACACCACTCCCGGCCTTAACATGTATCTCTTAAATTGTGAGCTCAGTACCAGGTGTCCTGACAGCAGATATAAAAAGTTCAGTTGAAGACACTTGAATACCATAAAATAACTTTCATCCAACGAATGGATAAACTACGTCCACGGTTCATTTCTCGTCGCTTATTTTATCAGCTTTTTAAAAACTTTCTAAAATCATTTTTCAGAAAAGAAAAAGTTTACTCCTGAATATGACCTAAGGTCAAAACTAGTTAAGAGCAATTCTCACCAAGTAAAAACACAAATAAAGAAGTCCTATTTGTCATATCACTTTTGCGTAATAATAATAATAACGCTTGGAGAAAAGGAAACTTACAAGTACTTGGGAATATTGGAAGCAAACACCATCAAGTAAGTGGAGATAAAAGGAAAAATTAAAAAAAGAATATCTGTTCGAAACCAAACTATTTTAACAGAAATCATCAAAGGGATTAACACTTCGGCTGCCTTCCTTGTAAGATACTCGGGACAATTTTTGAAGTGGACGAAGGAAGAACTTCAACAAATGGACCAGAGAACAAGAAAACTCATGAGAACGCATAAGGCCTTACATCCCAGAGATGACGTAGACAGACTATATGAGTCAAGAAAAGTGGGTGAACATGACTCGCCAGCATTGAAAATAGTGTCGATACATCGATAGGAAAACCCTAATATAATATATATATATATATATATATATATATAATCTTCATTGTTTGTCCTTTCTCTTTTTACCTTATTCTTTCTCATTCTCTCGCTCCTCTTCCATCTTTTTCTTTCTTTCTTTCTTTCTTTCTTTCTTTTTACTGTCAATCGGAGTTTCTTTATCAAAATTATATGTGTCTCTCTCTCCGTTCAAATCTTCCGAAATCTAGAAATTGTCTTTCTTTATTTTCAACTTTCCACTGTTATTGCTTCACTCTCTCTATCTCTATTCCTTCCACATTCTCCTCCCCCCTCTCTCTCCCTCGCTGCCTTCACTCATTCGTTTTCAATCTCTCTTTCTGTTTTATTCCAAAATAAAAATGGCTGCTGGCTTTTCCAGTACACAACAATCTGACAGTACAGGTAACACGCCCATACGTATCTTCAGCAGAGTTAAAAGGCTTCAGGCGTTTGGGCGTTGTCCACATTCCTTGCCATCCGTAGAAAAGATAAATAATAGAAACAAGAAAGAAGAAGACGACAACAAAGATACTGGCAATTTTGGTAGTATTTGTTTCATTAGTAAAAAGACGAATAGTGATGGAAAAAACCCGAGTAAGTCATATGAGATAAAGAAAAGAAAAGGAATGGGGAAAGAAAGAAAGAAAGAAAGAAAGAAAGAAGGAAAGAAAGAAAGAAAGAAATAAAAGTGGAAGAAATAAAAAAAGAAGGAAAGGAGTTTGAAAAAGAAAGAAATAAATAAAGAAAGAAAGACGAAAGAAAAATGTAGAAAGACGGAGAGAAAAGATGTAAAAGTTAAGAGAAAAAAGAAAAAAAGAAAGAAGAAAAAAGAAAGGAGAAGAAAGAAAAAATAGAAAAGAAGAAAGAAAGAAAAGTAGAAAAAGAGAAAGAAAGAAAGAAAGAAAAGAAGAAAAAGAGAAAGACGAAAGAAGGAAGGAAAAAACAAACGTAGAAATGGAAATAAATGAACAAATAAATAAATAGATAAATAAATTACGAAGGAAAGACCGAAAGAAAAATTCAGAGAAAAAGGATAACAGAAAACTAAATAGAGAATAAAGAAGAAAAATTAGATAGAAAAGAAAGAAGAACGGGAGAAAGAGGAAAAGAGAAATAAACAAAAGTAGCAAGAGTGAAAAAATGAAGAAAGAAAGAAAGAAACAAACGAAGGTGGATAGAGAAAAAAGTAAAGAAAAGAAAGAAACAAAGAAACAAAAGAAAGAGGTGTGTAAAAAAGAAACCATGTAGAAAAGTAGAGAGAAAAACAAAATAATAGAAGAAGAAGAAGAAGAAGAAGAAGAAGAAGAAGAAGAAGAAGAAGAAGGATTTTATTTGTTACTTTTGGAGTCAGAATCGTCAAAATATCTAAAAAGATGTAAGACTCATTCTTTAGAACAATGATTAACAAGCAAATCTCATAGATTAGTTACTACGGAGTATTATATTTAATCCTCTCTAAGAGCTCCATACTTCTGGCCTTGTGCCAAGTCTAAGCAACGTTTAGATTTTACTCATACGATACTGTCCCACTGAAAGAAGCGTGGCTCTAACTGTTCCCATCAGATCACCGAAATTAAATCGTGATTAGCTTGATCAGTACTTAAATTGATGACCATTTAAGACCAGAAGGAATCCTGAGATTTGTGTCCCAGACTATAGCAAACTATACGTTATTGTTAAAGTTCTAAGATGAGTCAAAAGGTCAAAAGTTCTGCAATATTTTGGTAGGAAGTGAGACACATTTCGGCAGTTCAGTACGCTTTTGGCGAGATTGTAAAAGTGACCAATCACTCTAGACTATGAGATGCCGAGCTTGCTTGATACTCTTCGAGCGCTAATTGCGAATTTAAAGGAAAAAAGTAGGAGACAAATTCTTGAAGTGGGAAGAAGTTATGGCTTGAGAAGAATAGAGCAAAATATTCGTCAGTTTGTGTTATAATCTCGTAAGGAACAATAAAAAAACATTTAAAGTTACATAGACTGAACAAGGTCGCAAGTATAGAGCACCCAGTTAGAGTCAAAATCATTGTATAAAGGAATTGTTCTGCGAAACGAATTTGCCGACCATTATTCTAGAGCGCGATTCACACCTCTTTTGATAATCACATCCGCTTGGTGTTGGAATTTTTTTCTTTCTCCCCTCATTTCCCATAGTAATAAATAAAACCTAAAATTTTCAAGGAAATTTCCTATGCATTTTTTCGAGATTAATGAAATAACAGACTTTGTAGGTCCGCAACAATATTTTTTATTTCAATGTTAGACAATATTAAAAAAACATCGGACGGACATTTAACATAGGACAAAATCATTAACTGCCTTGCCTCAAAAATCCATTGCGTAACTTTTATTCTCGATTATTGAATAGCCTTTATTGTTTAACTGCATACTCTATACTTGTGAGCTTGTTCCAGTCGATGCAACTTTTATTAAAGGGTGAAAAACTACGTAGAACATAAAGAAAACAAAGAAAAGTGCAAGGATAACTACGAAAGCAATATCTCCAACTTATAGGAGGTGCTCGTGGTGTAATACTTATCGTCGTAGGAAATGGACACGGCGATACGAGTTCAAATCCTGGACGAGACTGGTAGCATTTCACATCGCACTAATACCCTTGGGAAAGGTATGAATCCAATTATTAGTAGGGCAGACTGTGTTTTTCAGCCTTGGTGAGGCAACTAGTCTAGGAGAAGGACAACTCTGAATTCAAACCTGTTAAACTCCACTTAAAAATTGACCTTGTGTCATATCCTGCCAGAGCGGAGGGGTTGGTAAATATGAATATCTCCTACTTATAATTAGAGAAATAGAATCAAGCCCCACAATAACGACGTTACATAAAACAAGTTTTGATACTAAGAAACGAAATTTTCCCTCATAGTCAACGCGATTGGTCATGCATTTTCGATGGTGAGTGTGGTCGTGTCCATATAACTTTAAATTTACACAATCCCTCCACCACGTGCTGGAGTAAAGCCGGTTTGAATTCAGTGTTTTCCTTCTCTTGGATTGATTGTTTAATTAAAGGCTAAAGAAACTATTCCACCTTTACTATTGACCCATTGCTAGAGGGTGTAGGGAATGGATTCGTGCCTTTCCCAAAGGTATTGGCGCAAAGTGAAACTCTATAAGCCTCGTTCAGGATTTGAATCACCGATTCAATTTATTACGGAGATAACCGTTATGCTAAGCTCACCTCCAATATACATGTATGTATTTACTCAACCGCTGCTCGAGCAGGATACGACACAAGGTTAACATTTATGCAGAATTTTACAAGTTTGTATTCAGAATTTACCATCTCCAAGACGGGTTGTCATACCAAGGTTAAAGACCCTAGTCTGGCCTACTATTTACCCATAAATTAAAAGAGAGTAGTTGGATGCAAACCTTTCCCAAGGATATTAGCGCCATGTGAAATGCAAACAGACGCGTCCGAGATTTGAACTTGGGTTGCCGAGAGTAAATACCATAGGCGCCTTTAATACGTATGTGCGTGTGCGTGTGCGTGTGCGTACGTCTGTGTTGAGTGCGTGCGCGCGCACACACACACACACACACACACACACACACACACACACACATATATATATATATATATATATATATATGAGAGGTTGGGAGGGAGTTCGGTACTTGCAGAAATATGCACATTTGTGGCACTAAATTGTGACAATTGCGAAAACAGTATGCTTCACCCATTTTGCATCTCATTGGTGGCCAACAATGGCTTTTTCTTTTTTATCTTTTTTTTTTTTTTTCACCTGCTGCCGCTAAATCTGCATCAAAGAGGAATATTTATGTTAGAAAAACATTTTTTTTACGTCGGTCGTTGTGCACAATAATATCTTCAACCTTCCAAAGTAACAGCAGATAGCACTCTTAATTTCCCGCCAAAGAGACCGACAAGCAGAAGAGGCGGAAAAATCTACAGAATTAATAAAGAAAATGAAGATAAACCCGAAAAACAAATACTAGGAAATAATATTTGCTTTACAGGCAAAAACTTTTATACATTTAATGATTTTGTGATTACTTTGTAAATGCTTTGAAGTTTCTGAAGCTAATTTAGTGGTTTCTAATAGATTTTCAGGATACGGATCCCAAATATTACTTAAAGACTTAGAAAAAAATGTATTTTTATAGTAAAAACCAATGACTAATGCATTTTGATAGTAAAAATCATTTCTAGAGAATTTTTAGAGTTAAAATTATTTCCAGTGCATTTTTTTTTATTGAGAAGAACATTTGCAACGGATTTTTATAGTAAAAATAATTCGCCATGTATTTTTTAGTTAATATTATTTCCAACTCAGTTTATGGATAAAATCATTTTTTGGAAAAATACACAATACATGTTTTAATAAAATTCATTCTCAATGCATTCTCGTAAAAATCACTCGCATTGCTTGTGTTTTTACAATGAAAATGTACAGGAAAAATGTATTTCAAAGGATTTTTACAAAATCTCTTAGTTAATTTTGTTTTCTCTCAAATACTTTCACAATACAAACTCCAAATATTTCTGAGAGACTAAGAAAGATTCCTTAAATTTGATAATAGAAAACAAATATAGCGAAATATCACGGGTAGACTTGTAAGTTTGTCAGTTGATCCCAAGCGACAAACACTATTACAGTTTAGTTCCAACGTTTAATAATATTTTCAAGATTCAGACCGGCCATCTCAATGAGTTCCCAAACTGTCCCACAGGGAGTGGAAGAAAATTGTTTTTTTTTCATCTTTATCGGAACCCATATGAGTGAATTGATACGGCTCGTCCAAGATTTGAAGTTGATTCGTCAAGACCATTTACTAAACTGATAACCTTTACACCATACCAATGAGAATGATATGCATGATATGACACTATGATAATAATAATTCATATGATATAACATGATGATGGTAATATACATGATATAACATGATAATAATAATAATATACATGATATAACATGATAATTTTTAATGATACAAAGATTGGTAATTGCCTTTTTTTCAGGAGCAATCTCTTAGGATTGACTGATTTTAAAGGTATGTCAAACTGTTTGGGATTATTTCATGCATAGAGGTTAGGGAATCGTGTACATTGTACGTTTATTTTTATAATGTTTGTGTAGTAGTTTCGTAAGAGTTTTTTTAGCACACAGTTATATATTATTAAGTATATTTATTGAATACATATTGTTAGCACAGATATATGCTTTGAAATATTCCAATCTAATACCAACAATCATTACATAATCTAAAGGTTTCAATTTATCATTCAAATTTAATAATAGTCATACAGTTATATGATTTCAAGGCATTAATAATTATACTCTTTAGTAGACAATTATAGTTTCAAGTAACTATCCTTAATACAAGTAACTTACAGTTTATTAAACATCACTTATTTCAATCGAATACAAATGATTTTCAAGCAGATTTCTTTGACCTATAGACGAGACCCTAAAAGGATCTACCTCTCCGGACCAGAGTGTACCTGGGAGTTCTGATAATGAAGAGGTACTCTGCATTCCCCAGATCTTCAGAACAGGAGCCTCAACATCGGATACAGCTTCAGGAAATACCCTAAGTCTAACCCTAACCCTTTGGCCAATCAACTCTGGTGTATTGACTTCCTTACTCCTCCCACATCTCTCATCATCCCTGACAGACTCCCTGCCTTCCTTGAATCTCTTATGCCACTCAAAAACTGATGCTCGATTCATGCAAGATGATTGAAAAGCAGTCTGAAGCATTCCATACGTTTCTGTGACATTTTTTCCAAGTTTAAAACAGAATTTTATTGCATATCGTTCTTCTAAAGTGTCCTGACGTCCAGATTGCATTTTTGAAATTCACCAGCAGTGACAATCAGTCTTTAGTAGGGTGTATTCCAATTGCTGCTGTAGCTGTTCCTTTGAACCTGAAATCATAAAACTTGGTTATTCATCTCATAAGATGTATAGCAATAACATCGTGAATTTTCAAAAGTCAACGACAATTTTAAATGCCTGTACAAAAAAGTATGGAAACCTATTGAATGCACCATGTATATATATAGGATTTGTAAACGAAAACCTTGCTGGCAAAATTTTTTGAACGAGCTCGTGCTCAATTTTTTGTGTACACAGTTAAATGGTTTTAAGTATTACTATCTGGCACTACTAGTTTTATTTGCACACAGTTAACTGGTTTCAAGTATTGCTATTTAACAGAAATAATTCTATTTAACATCATTAATTCGTTTGTACACAGTTGAAGTGTTCCAAGTATTGCAATACAATACTTTTAATTCAATTTGACAGTTGCCCAGTCGGTTGGGGCTGAAGAATACACTGACAGCCCTCTGCAAAGGGGTAAGACCCCCCCATAATGAGTGTCCTGCCTATGACACTAAACAATCTGATGGTGAGATTCCAGTAATGCTGACGTTTAGGGGAATGCGGAGTATCTCTTCATTGTCATCATTCCCTGGTCCAGTCTTGCCCGGAGTGTAAGCACCTGATAAGGTGCTATCTGTGGGCCAAAAAGAACTAAACTTTGTATTTAGGCTAAAGTGAATTGTTTGAAATAGAACTGTTTTGACATCTAAACTGCGTACATATGTGAAACTGAACTGTCTGGAATAGAACTGTTTTCGACATTTAACTGTAAACAAAAACTATACTTATTCTAAACTGAATTGCTGGAAAATTAATTCGGCGTCAAATGATCAGAAAAGGTTTGATACGCTGTAAAACAAAACAACCAACCAATCAATCAATTTGACAGTCATTTGTTTGGACACAGTTAACTGGTTTCATGTAAAGAAAATGATTGAATATTTATTTTCGACCCATTGATGGGACCCTAATAGTTACTACCATAGCAGATGGACCTGGGAGCAATAGCAACGAAGAGGTAATCCATATTCTTCAAAGTTCCTGGACTAAAGCTTCGCTATCAGGTACAGTTTAGTGTCATATACAGGTCATTCACTGAGTTGGGATCTTACTCCTCTACAGAGATGCAGTTGGTATATTCTTCAGCTCCAACCGACTGTACTTAAAAAAGAATGAAACTAGGCTGAAAGAAAATAAATGAAAGAAGGAAAAACGAGGAATATTGATTGTGAAAAGAAATAAGAGATATGTTCTGGAGATTCTGTGTCAGTGAAGCGAAAATGATGCGTTCAAGACGAAGGGTGTGGCATAGTTCTTTAGACGATGACAAATGACCAAAATTTGGCAGTGATGGTCTGTAGTGTGAAGGGTAAAGAAATGAGCAATTGACAGACGAAGATAAATGATTTGCAGAAGTCAATTTACGTCAAGAGGAAATTTGAGAGAAGCGAAAAATGAGAAACACACAGAGGAAGATGAAGCGGTTAAAAAAAAAGAAGGTAAAATATGGATTTGAAAAGAAATAACTATAAAAAAGAAATAGATGAAAAAAATATATATAAAAGAAAAGAATTCATTATTCAGGGAATGAAAAAGACGAAAGAGAATAAAGGAAAGAAGAAAAAGAAGAATTAAGAAGTAGTACAGAAAAGAATGAAGAGCAAAAAGAAAAAAAAAATGAATGAGTTGGAAAAGAAAGATAAAATACAGATTTGAAAAAATATTTTTTAAAAATTATAAAAGAAAGGAATTTATGGTTCTTTGAATGAAAAAGACGGAAAAAGAAGGGAAAGAATCAGAAGAAAAATGATGAAGAAGCAGGAAAAGAAATAAAAGAAAAAAAAAAGAAAGTAACTTTATGAATAAAAAGAAGGGGATTCATTATTCTTTGAATAAAAAAGACAGAAAAAGAATGGAAAAAAGTAGAAGAAAAAAATGATGAAGGAGCAGGAAAAAAAAAAAAAAAAAGAAAGACACTCTATGAATGAAAAGAAGGGGATTCATTATTCTTTGAATGAAAAAGGCAGAAAAAAGGAGAAGGGACAGCACCAGAAGAAGAAAAAAAAGCGAAGAAGCAAGAAAAGAAAGAAATGATGAAACGGCTGGAAAATGAAGGTAAGACATGAATTTAAAAAAGGATAAAAAAATCATAAAAGGAAAAAGATTTATAATTCTGTGAATGGAAAAGCTCGCAAAAGAAGAAGGGAAAGAAATGGAAGAAAAATGATGAGGAAGTTGGAAAAGAATTATGTGACTTTTGTAGAAATTAAGAGCAACAACAGCTTTAATTGTAAAGATACCGAGAATTTTGCAAAAAAGGGGAAATAGAAAACAACTAAATATGATATTAGTACCATAATACTTGTAAAAATCAAAGGATAATTTATGAATGGATGGATATTCAGCGTAGAATCAGTGCATAGAATCAGAGTGTAGATTGAAAATTTCTCTCCTCGCTCTTCTTTCTACGATGAGATCATTACTTCCTTGCCCTAGGGATGAAATCAGAGTAAAAAATCTGTTCCTCCTCAGCCGTGTGCTCATATTTGGGCCGTATGAAACAAATGAATCCCTCATGGTACCGGAGACTCCAATCCGGGAACAGTACCTCCGCTTCTGTATAATAATTTTCCATACTAAGGCTAAAATACTAAAAATAATGCTAAAATCGACCTCAGTCAATTCCTACTTTTCTGGTTAACAGATTTCCTCGACTGACTTCACTGGGTCACAGTTGTAATTTATATATATATATAATGAAAAAAAAGTGTTGTTCCTGAATTTTCTCTCTCAAGCCGCTGATTGACAAGCTCTGAACTCACCGGGTCAAATCCCTCGCCGATTTCGCCTAATCTGGGTTGTAGACAAAACAATTTCGTTTGAGTATCTGATTTCCTGGGATACTCGAAATAATAATTCTCACATCATTTTCAATATTTTTTTCGTCGTTTTCTTTCTCGTCAAAACAACGTATTCTCGATTTTTCCTTCTAAATCCAATTCCGTTAATTTTCACTTTCAGAAGGTACTGAATTCATTCTTTTAAAATTGACCTCAGTCAATTCCGACTTTTCTGGTTAACAGATTTCCTCGACTGACTTCACTGGGACACAGTTGTAATCTGATATGGACTACAGGTAACACACACACACACACACACACACACACACACACACACACACACACACACACATATATATATATATATATATATTTGATTGGTATTATATATATATATATATATATATTGGAGAAGCAGAGATGAACTCATAAGAGATGTACTCTTATGGATCCCCACACATGGCCGCGCAAAAGCAGGACGACCAGCTCGAACGTACATTCAGCAGCTATGTGAGGATACAGGTTGTTGTCCTGAAGACCTACCTAGGGCGATGAACGATAGGGAGGAGTGGCGAGAGAGGGTCAGGGATATCCGTGCTGCCAGCACGATATGATGATGATGATGATATATATATAGAGAGAGACAGAGAGAGAGAGAGAGAGAAATACACAAACCAAATCAATGTTTCAACCAGAGCACCACCTATACCTTGTGTTTTTATTTGTGAGTAGAAGTAATCTAGTAATTCTTGCCATAAGGCATATCTATATGTAAATAATCCTTCGAGTATTATACTACTGATATATCTCATTTAATTTTTCTTTCTTTTTTTTTAAACTCGACGCTTAGATACCGTATTTGACGGCATAGTCGGCCGAAATTAGCTACTTGGTAACTTCTATTAGCTTAGACTTTAGAGTAACTTTAATGTACCTATAGTCATAATTTAAAAGGCTATTATGCAGATTAAAAGAGTTATCATTCGTAATATTCATTATATTAATTTCATCACGTTTAATATCTGTACTTAGTTTTTTTTCTTGATTTGCCTTGCTGAAATTGGGGTGCGTCTTACGTACCCGTGCGACTTATATGCCGTCAAATAAGGTAACTACGTGTGTGTGTGTGTGTGTGTGTGTGTGTGTGTGTGTGTGTGTGTACGCACGCGTGTGTGTTAGATTTATGCTAATCTTTCGGTAGCTATTTTTCTCCTCAGTGTGACCCCTCCCTGATAGATGAGTTGCTGTATTTTATCGACTGAACTAATTGACCTATGAACTATGAAGTTCCTTTGCCCAGCATCAGGTGAAGCGTTCCATTGAACGTTGTTCGTAGATTTCTCCATGGCATTTGATTCCATACACGGAGGAAAGGTGGAGCAAATCCTATCAGCAAATGGTCTTCTGAAAGAAAGTATTACAGCTATAATGATCCTTTACAAAAACAAGAAAGCGATAATTCGCGCACCTAATAGTGACAACAACTTGCCTGACATTCATCACTGGAATCTTGCAAAGAAATGCATTAGCACAATATCTATCAATAATCTGCCTTGATGATGTACAACGAACGTTAATAAATCTAAAAAAAAAAATGGTTTCACATTAAAACGACAAGAAACAGAATATATCCCGGAGAAACTAAGATAGATGCAGACGACGCAGATGATCATGAGCTTCTCAAATTACACCAGCTCAAGCCGAATCCCAGTTGTATAGTCTGGAGCAAACAGTAAGAGGCGTTGGCTTTATACATGAACGCATATAAAACAGTTCACAAGTCTTAAACAAGAGAGGGCAATCTCTACTTTAAGTTGCAGGCCTCTAAAATTACTTGGTCAGTTTACATTCCACGGCAGGAATATTTTACCTACTGAAAGTGATAATATTTGTCGCTGTCTCCCACCAGACAGGACTTGACACAAGGTCAAAAGTCCGAAGGCCGATTAAAGTGGGGATAAAGGGGAGGGGAAGATCGGGAACGAGCCGAGACTCGAACCCTGTTAGTCATTGACCCACTAAATGCAATGTGGGTCTAATGAATCAAGCAGTATCATGGACCTAAATCTAGGTCCGGGCACGTATGCCAGCATATAGATTGAACTAGACCGTGAGGTCTAGTGCTACACAAGGGGTCTGAAAAGCAGCTCGCCCACCCGAAGGTTGCCCAGCCGAAGCTGGCGGCCTATTTGGCCCCGAGTCTGCTCTTGATTTCGATCGCCCATCCGGCACAAATGCCAGACGGCCCAGCCAAAAGGTCAGTCGACACATTCCTAGTGATAATGTGGATTGCTATTGACAGATTATCGACCATATGAAAATCTGATCTCTTCGATAAAATAAAGCAGGATTTCTTCCAAGCTGCACCTGTTGGACGCTAACGAAAATGCAGGAAGGAAAAGAACAAATTCTGAAAGCAGTACCTCACAAAACGGCAGCTGTGCGGCCACTTGCTTCCTCTTTCACAAACAATCCAAGTTAGACAAACAAGATATGCTGGGCACGGCTAGTGCAGTAAGGAGGAACTCATAAGCGAAATTCTCTTATCGACTATTATACACAGACACACTTGTATTGGCTGATCAGCAAACGCATAAATCAGCTCTGTGCGGACATCAGAGGTAGTCTAGATTATATGTCAATAGCAATGGATGAAAGAGATCGATGGAGAGAGAGAGAGAGAGAGAGAGAGAGAGAGAGAGAGAGAGAGAGAGAGAGAGAGAGTGTGTGTGTGTGTGTGTGTTAAGGGACTCCTGGCAATCTGCTCGGCTTTATGATGATGATGGGATATATATATATATATATATATATATATATATATATATATATATAGCTACTATTACTACTTATAGAAACGAATAAAACGCAGCAACACACCAGTATAGATAATAAACACTTACAAAGTTGTAATGTACAAGCAAAGGTCACATCGCTTTTGCAATATACACACCGTTGACGATGGCCCAAGATCAGGCAAAAAGTACTGGGGTAACAATTAGTTATGGGAGTTTCATCAACCAATTCCCGCCGGACACCGTAAAATCAATTCGGCAACTGGAAGGGATATATACAAAAATATGTAGACAAAACATGTCTATATTGTTCAATGAAATATGTATTAATACATATTTCATATATGAAAGTAAATATGGATAAAATCCAACAGTATGAAGGTAGCAGGAAAAAAATATAATCCAAATAGGTGAATATATCATGATGTAATGTCGACGTTAACGTTTCGGTTTCAGTAACCATCATCAGGACTTGGATATGAAATAGTTCACATATCGATGGGTGCTTGCTGAGATGACAGGAGCAAATGAGAAATATACAACGAAAAGATACATAAACATGCACATAGCGTTCAAAATTCAAAAGTCATCAGAACGTGTAGGATTTTTCAAAGAAACGAGACAAAACCTCCCGTTTATCGAGAAATACGCAACAAATAAGTTTACATATGTATAGATCATTTGGAATCATCCATGTTAAATGTTATGTAAGAATGTATTTGGTATATGTTTTTTCCGAAAAGACAGTATGAAAGTAAATATGGATAAAATTGCGTATTTCTCAATAAACGGGAGGTTCGAGTCTCACTGGGTGGCCCCTACATTCGGCCTTATGCCACAAGTAAACATTGATTTGTAAAGAGTAACTTTTCAGCCATATATATATATATATATATATATATATATATATATATATATATATATATTACATCTCAAGAAAAAGAGTAAGTGAAAACAGTAAAACAGAAAAGCAGAAAAGAAGGGAGAGAAGATACTAACAGCAACACAAACTCTCAAAAAAGATGAAATGAATGAATTACAGATGTTTTTTCACTTAAAAGTATAGGTAGCTTAATTTGACGGCACGGGCAACTAAGGTGATACTGATGATAATAATGATGAATGTGATCAATTATAAACAGACCCAATGTATTTCCATCATCGTTATTCTATGACGAAAGAGTGTAGCTTTTCTTTTTTTTTTTTTTTTTTTTGTAACCAACTTTTGATAATTATAGTTATTTTTAAGGCGTAGGCAGATTAAATATATCCATCAATCCAGATCACAGGTTTGTAAGAGACCTGAAAAGAATAGAATTGCTTACGAGACACTTGTTAGTCCAGTTCAATGGTTCAAGCAGAAACAGAAGTTTTGAGAAGTCTGAGGTTCTTATTCATTTGAAAACATTCCAGTTGTTCATTGAAAAAAAAATCAACCATTGTAGAGTATCGGTAAAGACTCCCACCACAAATTGAAATTCTTATCTGATATTCATGGCTTTTATTCTATATCTTGAATATCGAGGAAAAATAAACTATGTAACCTTAAATCTTCTCATGAATGACTACAATTATTTCTGAGAGTGACTTTGAAATCCAAACTAAAAATGGCAGAACCTTAAATATAGAGAATTAATTTTTATTTATTGCGGACTTTTTGTCCTCATCTTGGTAGTTTTGTGTTGTTTCTTCTTTCACTACGTTTCGGCCAAATTTCACCAAATTTCAGGGCCCGTGGCGCAGCGGATAGAGGCGTTGAGTCTCTACGGTTCCAGGTGAGCATTGTCAGAAGATAGCGGTTTCAAATCCTACCCAAGCCGGCCAGAGGTTTACTTGGTCAAAAACGTGGTGCGATAGACAACAACTATGGAAGGCAGTTATTATTCGGGATACGGTTACAAGACTCAGCATTCCTATCCGAGGTCGCGGTAAATCACCTGAACAAGGCCAGAGGTGAAATTTGGCCGAAACGTAGTGAAAGAAGAAACAACACAAAAACTACCAAGATGAGGACAAAAAGTCCGCAATAAATAAAAATTAATTCTCAGATTAAGAAGCCTCATCTCAAAATGATTCCAATTAAAGATAATTACTTAAATATAGAGCCGGCCGAAAATTCTTTGAATTCTTGATAAATAAATCATTCGTAAAAGATTAATAATTCATTATTCAATATTATATATTAAAAATGATTAATAATATCAGAAATAAATATCATTATATTATATTATATTATATTCTAGAGTCAACAGAAAAGTTCATAGACTGACCAAAATACTCGCCTGGAATGAGACTAAATTAGCTTTTTACTAACATTTTGTGGTCCGCACATTTCTTGCATTGGTGTTGCAGTGCTTGGATTCAATTGGTCCAAAAATTCACCAACTGTTGATATAACTTTATCATATGAACTTTTCAGCCAATTAACTTTTCAGCTTATCCTCGTATTAAAATATTGTAATGCATAGTATTTTCGAATCAGGGAGTTCGAGCAGCTGATAATTTCGAAAAATTTGTTATCCTCTTAATTCATTAAATTTGCTTGAAATTCGCTCTAACTTCGAAGAAAACGCCAAGAAAACCACCAGGACGTTTAATGCGGGAATCATCATGTCGTGCCGCTAGTACGGATATCCCTGACCCTCTCTCACCACTTCTCCCTATCGTTCATCGCCTCTGGCAGGTCTTCAGGGCTACATAGCTGCTGTATGTATGTTCGAGCTGGTCGTCCTGCTTTTGCTCGGCCATATGTGGGGGTCCATAGGAGTACATTACTAATGAGCTCGTCCCTGATTCTCCATAAGTGTCCTGCATGTCTTGTTTGTCTAACTTGGATAGTTTTCGTGATGGGAGGTAGGTGGCCGTATAGTTTGTTGCCTTGTGGGGTGTTGCCGCCAGGACTTGTTCAATATTGCTCGCAACATTCTTGTGAAATTGCCGTCTAGCTTCTTTTCCAGCCGTTTAGTTAGCGTCAAAGTAGTGTAACATATTGACCTTCGACCGAGCCGTCAATCGAGAAACAGGTGCATCCGGTGGAAGATATCACCTTGACCTGTGGACAGGTTGAATTCGGTGCAGATGCGACGCCCACAAGAAGCAGATGGGTGTCAATCAATTATATAACCCGGTGCCACAGACGGTTTGAGTTAGTTGGAGTCAGTTGCTGTTGGAATTCGAGTTGCAGTTCGAGACAGTGCGTCCCCCAGTGACCCCTGGTTGAGCAGTCCAGCAGAGTGAGAAAGAAGTGCTGCTATAGCCAGAGGAACTTGGGCTCAATATGTTGCAGTCTGTTCCGTCTCCAACTCACCTCTCACACGCAACCCTTTCGCAACTCTTTCGAGAATAAAGTGTGAGAGGTATATATTTCAAAGAAGTGTGTTCGTTCGCCATTATTGTTAATTATATTTCCGCATATATATGTATACGTATCGTTGTATCCTGACTATACAAAAGTAGTACATCCATACAGCAGTATCGACACGACCGCTGCCTGGAAGAAACTGCGTTTCATTTTTTCTGTCAGGTCTGATTTCCATATGATCAATAGCCTATCGATAGTGGTTTAAGTGTGGGTTACGGTTATCTTTCGATGGCTGTTTTTATTCTCATCTATAGAAGCCACTCTTATAGATGAGCAGCAGTAGTTCCCCGATCGAACTGACGACCCTGAGCGTTGAGCCGCAAGACTCATACGTCCAGGACCAGGTTAAGCATTGCATTTGGCCGTCAGAGGGCTTATTCGCATACCTTTACGTCCATCATGCTGCTTCTCATGTGTACGTAAAAAAAAGTGTGTGGGGGGTTCTTTACCCGTAAGTTTTAACTTAGTTAAATTCCAAGACTAATGTATATCTATAAGAGTTTTTTGGTATATTTTCATCTGTCTTCTGATACTGGCCCTAACATTTGTTTTTCTTTTTGTATTGAGGACTTCCTTTACTTCACCTGTTTTTTTTCTTTTCTAAACTACTATGGGGGGCGGGAGCAGTGGGCATTCTAAGCTTTTAGAAAAGATTCAGAAACATGTGCCGTGCATGCTAGCATATTTGACCTGGGTCATATATTCAATTTGGATTTACGGTAAAATTGTCTTGACATTTAAAACTCACTGTGCAAGCGGCATTTTACAAAGAATAAAGCAGCTTACAATTTTGTAAAATTTTCGGCATTTTAGATTATTAAGACTTAAAGATATTCTACTAACCAGTATTGAACCTTTGGTTTTCTGGTGGCACAAGCTAGATCTTCATCTCTCCAGTTCTGATATATCGTTTAGTCACTAATGTATTTAAATAAAATTTGGAAATGTCTACTACTTGGGGAGGGGGACACTAGTTATTTCGTTATTTGGGAGGGGGCATTGGGACTTTTACTTAGGCTGTTTTGTTTTTTGTTGCGGAAATAGTCTTCAAAATTCTTCCTAAAATAATCAATATTGAGACTCAAGAGGCAATCGGATCATGTGAGCGTTTTGATTCAATCCTATCATATATATAAATATAACTCTTTCTTAATTACATTGAACAGCAAAACTTAATTTCAATATGCAACATCCAATGATACTAATCAATGGTTTCATCTAAAAAAAGAGAATGGTTGTGGCTGGAGGACGATTAGTTGGGTTATCAACTCTTATAGATTATTTAATGCCAAATCCTGTTTATACAAATATATATTGAATTTAGATGGAAGCGTTCTTGATATTATGGTCACTGTCGAATGAAAATGAATACGAGTTCAAGTTCTAATCGAGACTGTTAGCATTTCACATAGCGCTAATACCCATGAGAAAGGTATCAATCCAACTATTATCTCTCCAGGTATAGGTAAATAGTTGGCCAGACTAGGCTCTTTAACCTCGGTATGTCAACCCGTCTAGGAGTAGGAAAACTCTGAATTCAAATCTGTTAAACTCCGCTTAAAATTGACCTTGTGTCGCATCCTGCTCATGCAGTCGAGTATATATATATATATATATACATTGTCATCCACAGACAGACTGTTTCGTTGTATCACAACTCTTCAGTGTAGCTAGACACGTAGGATGCTTGAAGCTGGGATCGAAACCCGCCCAACTTTACGTTAGACTTAGTATCAGACCGCTCGGGCAACAAGCGTACCACGTCAGTTAAGGAATTATAAGATATTAAGCAGCAGCAGCAGCAGCAGCATTTATTTGTTTACATTTTATACCTTACCGGATACCAGAGTGCTCAATTCGTTCGAAGAACTTTATATTATTCGAGCGGCAGCCGTAAAATCCTTCGACAGAGTGCTCAGCGATGGTAGGTAACAATCCAGAGCTCATTTGTCTGCACGCAATTAAATGGTTTCATGTATTGCAATATAACACTGTTAATTCTATTTAATTTTTCTTATTCGTTTACACTCATAATTAAATGGTTCCAAGCATTGCTATGTAATATTAACAATTCCTTTTAACATCAGTCAGTTGTTTGCACACTGTTAAAGGGTTCTAAATATTTCTAATACGAATAATACAATTTACTATTAATCATTTGTTTGCACACAGTCAAATCGCTTCAATTATTTATGTGTAAGAGTAACAATCTTATTTAACATCAGTCAGTAGTTTAAACACAGTTAAATGGTTAAACAGTTCTATTTGACCCATTATTGAGAACTTATCAGGTGTGACTATTTCAGGTCAGAGTGGGTCTTGGTGTAATGGCAATGAAGAGATATTCCACTCCCCCGCAAAGTTCCAGAACTAAAAACTCACCATCAGATGAATGTTTGGTCATGTTTAACAGAAAATCGATTCTTCTAGGTTATTTAATGTCAAATTCTGTTAATATATTAAATATATATGATCTAAAAACAAATAGTTTGTTGGTAACGTTTTTCAAACAAGCTGGAGCTCATTTGTTTACGCACAGTTAAATGGCTTCAAGTATAGTAACTGATTAGTTCAATTTGACCTATATATTGGACCCTGAAATGTACTAACACTCCAGGTCACAGTAGGCCTAAGAGTTGATGTTAAAAAAAAGTGAATTCTTGTTTACTGTTTGCTACGCAAAGGGTTCTGCCCTCTTCCCATAATCATACAAGTTTCCTTATTCCAGACATTATCAGGAAAAATGAAATCAGGCATACCTACCATTAAATATATGAGCAGAAACATATGATTCCAACTTCAAATAATTGCAAAATTATACCACGACACACACACACGCACACACACACACACACACGCACACACACACACACACACACATATATATATATATAAAATTATCGTGTAATGATTTTGTAATTTAGATCATATACACGAGGATCATTAAATAAGTTTCCAGACTTTTTTCGGATGGGCACTTTTATTGAGAGTACATTCATGAAATTCTGGTCCCCTTCGAAGTAATCACCTCCGACTGCAATGCACTTGTTGTACCGTTCCAACAACTTCGGCAGGGCCCGTGGAAGTCCTCTTGTATCAGCGTGTCAATGACCTTTGTCACAGCCTCTTTCATCTCCTCATTTGTCTCATAACGACAGCCTCTGAGCTTAGGGACTAAGCAAAAGTCACAGTGAGCAAGGTCAGGACTATAGGGAGGCCGAGGAACTGTCTTGATGCCCATCTTGGTCAAATAGTCTGTCACAAGGATGGAGTTGTGGATTGATGCAATGTCCTCGTGGAAATGCCACTGAGCCGATTTGAAGAGTGCTGGCCTCTTCCGACGGAATCTCTATCTGAACTCCCTTAAAACCTCAACATAGTAACCCTAAACATAACCCTAACCCTTTGGCCAATCAACTCTGGTGTATTGACTTCCTTAATCCTCCCACACCTCTCATCATCCCTCACAGACTCCGTGCCTTCCTTGAATCTCTTATGCCACTCAAAAACTGATGCTCGATTCATGCAAGATGGCTCAAAAGCAGTCTGAAGCATTCCATACGTTTCTGTGACATTTTTTCCAAGTTTAAAACAGAATTTTATTGCATATCATTCTTCTAAAGTGTCCAGACGTCCAGATTGCATTTTTGAAATTCACCAGCTGTGACAATCAGGGTTTAGTAGGGTGTATTCCAATTGCTGTTGTAGCTGTTCATTTGAACCTGAAATCATAAAAACTGGTCAGTCATCTCTTAAGATAGTAGCAATAACATCGTGAATTTTCAAGAGTCTACAACAAAGCCTGTACAAAAAAAAGTCCGGAAACCTACTGAATGCAACTGGATTTTTTAAATCCTTACCGATAACACAACAATTCTAGAGCAACAAAACAACAAAGATTACAGATTCTTGAAGCCCCCCTATATATATATATATATATATATATATATATATGTGTGTGTGTGTGTGTGTGTGTGTGTATGTGTGTGTGTGTTCAGTGAGAGAAAAATCAAGAAACCTCATTCCTGTCTTCATGGGGGCAATCTCTTCACCCTCTCCTGTATATAGACCCTTTTTTTACCTCTTAAATGACTTGTGTATATCGTTTCATTACTTGACAAATATAGAAATCAGATGTTGAAAAATGTCTGCCATTATCTTTCAACCATTTCTTCTAAGTGTGTGTCTCAAAATTTAGCCGAACTCACCAAGGGCAAGAGTTTGCCTCGTTTAGACATTTTATCCTCATGATTTACTGAACTCGGCGCTGCCAACTGTGACGATGTCAAGCTGCTTAGCAATTACAAATAACTAATTTTACCGGATTGCTTACAAAACTATCTCAAATGAGAATCAGACAACATCCCGAGAGGCCACAACAAACAGAGTGGAATAAATAGAAGAAATCCATTTGGAAGCCAACGTTTCATAGATCCATTAGCAATAAACTCAAAGATACGTACAAAATAACGTGTCAAAACTGGAAAACTTGTAGAAGAAATAACCTCACCACAGACTGATAAAATTTTAAAAAACAACAACTTATATTTCATAGGAAGATCTTATTCTTTTATTCAATTACATGAACCTTTCTGGTTTTATCCTGCTTTAATGGCCACTGTTCTGATTCAAGAATAATAAATCAATTAATGAAATAGTTTAAATAACGATTTGTTCATTTCACCATTTCATAATAATTATGATTTACTTGATTGAGAACTCTTTTTTTTTCTTAAATCCAAATATTTACTTTATGAGAATTAACGAAATACAATTTCAATAATATCATTAAGTTTATATGTAGTGTTTTCCATATCAAAATTTTCATTGCATTTCTATAGTAAAATCATTAAGTTTACTTGCAATGTTTTTTATATTAAAATTTCCAATTCATTTCCATAAGATCATGAAATTTTTATGTAATGTTTTATATATTAGAATCATGAGCAATGTAGCAATCTTTTCACGCGGCCGATGCCGTTTCGTCGGATATCCGACGCTCCCCCACCCCACGGTGCCTTGTTTGCATATTAGTTATCGCCATAGAAAGGCTCATTATTTTCGGCGGGAACTTTGACAGTTTCTATATATATATATATATATCCACCCAACCCTTTTGCCTCGGTTAGAGTGTGACACAAGGTAATTTTTTAAGTGGAGTAAAACTGGTTTGGAATCAGAGATTTCCTTCTTTGAAATTAGTTGCCTAAACAAAGCTAAAAAGTTTCCCTCTTCTATTTTTCTATGGATGGATTCATTATTTTTCCAAGTGCATTAGAGCAAAGTCAAACGCAAATAGATTCGCCTAGGATTTGAACTCCGGCCACCGATTCCATATGTAATATAATGGTCGAGGGATTTCGTTTTATGCCTTTGGGTTTAGTTAGGCTGAGAACCTTTCGGCTCAGCACATGGGTTAGGTGCAAACTTGAGTGCAGGTGTTAACGCGCGCGCGGGGACGATGTGTCGTTCATAGATGTCAAAATAAAAATCCGATAGAAAGGTTGACCAGTGGATGTGAATGACGTCATGCACCAGAAGAGCGTGCGCGGAGGATTTTGGGAGATTTGAAAAAGTCAGTTAGTTGAGTTGAGTCCTTCCTCGGGAGAAGACGGTTGACTTTCGCTGCTCGCGGAGGCCTAGGGCAGGTGTCTCACGAGAGGGGGGGGGCAGATGAAAAAGCCAGAATAGAAAGAATGTGTATCTCTCTCCTTATGTCGAAGAACCTTTAAACTCAAAGGTAATAAAAAGTTTCGTACCTGAACTAAGAAGTCGTAAGTGTTTTTCGTGTTTCGAGATTCCTATGTTCTATGTATATATATATATATGAACATTCTATGTCCATTTCGCATATCCGTATTTGGCTATGGTACACATACCCTACAACAATAACCGTTACGCTAGACACGCTTCTAATATGCAAAACATAGATGAGATGCCGTTTTCTAATCTTATTCACTTACTTGGCAAGTAAAATTTAATAAAAAAATTCAGTTTATTTTATCATAACCAAAACTGGTTCGTTAATCGGTCACTTTCTGTGTTATCGTCACATCACTTCAGCGGTGGCCTGTTAGATTAAAGCACATATGTTCAGTTTTGTGTGCATTGACATGGAGGCCAATACATGCAGCGGCTCGTTCCAAACTATGCAGTAGTGTTTCGGCTTGGTTGGGTGTATTTGCCAGAATCGCTATGTCATCGGCGTAGTCGGCGTACGGAACCTCTCTGAAACTGGTAGACAAATTCATCTACCTAGGAAGCAGTGTCTCGTCAACCGAAAAAGACATCGACACACAGCTAACGAAAACATGGACAGCTATCTATAAGCTATCGATCATATGGAAATCAGACTTGACTGATAAAATGAAACGCAGTTTCTTCCAGGCAGAAGTCGTGTCGATACTGCTATATGGATGCACTACTTGGACGCTAACAAAACGGCTGGAGAAGAAGCTCGACGGCAATTACACAAGAATGTTGCGAGCAATATTGAACAAGTCCTGGCAGCAACACCACACAAGGCACCAAATATACGGCCACCTGCCTCCCATCATGAAAACTATTCAAGTTGGACGAACCAGACATGCAGGACACTGCTGGAGAAGCAGGGACGACCTCATAAGTGATTTACTCCTATGGATCCCCACATATGGCCGAGCAAAAGCAGGATGACCAGCTCTAACATACATACAGCAGCTATGTGAGGATACGGGATGTAGCCCTGAAGACCTGCCAGAGGCGATGAACGATAGGGAGAAGTGGTGAGAGAGGGTCAGGGATATACGTGTTAGCGGCACGACATGAGGATGATGATGATGATTTCTGCAGTTCATTGGCTGACATAGGCAATTGCCACTTTATTTGCAGAAGTATGGTGACTACGAGAGTAAAAATATTCATTCTGTTTCGAATCTTATGTTAGAGAATTATACATCTTAAGCGGTATATATTCTAAATTTGATTAAAATAAAGGAGAGTATTTATAGCCGACCCCCCTCCCCCCAAAAAAAACTTGAATCTTTTTCTGTACCACTGATAAATACGTTTTATTAGTGAGTCACTTATAGAGAATTATTTCCCTTTTAAAGCTTTGTAATGCAGACAGATTTTCATACCAAAAATTTCTGAGGCAAAAAAAGACACATTTATTTATTCAACGTTATAAGATTTGGATTATAAAATCTAATTCCCCTCCATACAATGAAGAAATGTTTCCTGAAAGAAAAAAAGAAAGAACGGCCAGTTTTTTTTTTAAATAAGAATTAAAACGAATATGTTTTTTCCTCTTTTTTACAGATCGCATTCCATGTACAGTCAGCTGAGGCTGTAGAATACACCGACAGCATCTCTACAGACGGATAAGACCCACCTGCCACAAGTTTCCTGGATATGATAATCTGATTGTGTGACTCGTAATACTGGAGATTTGAGGAAAGCGGAGTACCTCTTCATTGCAATCGCTCCCAGGTCCACTCTGGCCCGGAATGGTAGCACCTGAATGTGTCCTGTCTATGCATCAAATTGAACAGTTTGACTTTAAGACTGCGAGCAAACAAATGACTAATGCTAAATTGAATTGTTTGAAATAGAACTGTTTTGACATTTAACTGTGTGTAAACAAATGACTGATGTTAAATTGAATTTTTAGTCATACATTGTAACACTTGGAACCATTTAACTTTGTTGACTTTTGCTAAATTGAATTGTTTGAAATAGAACTATACGTAAATAAATGATTAAAAATTAATTGAATTGTTAGTGATATATTGTAATACTGGGAAGGATTTAACTGTGTGCAAAAGAATAAGCTTAGGCCTGTTTAAAAATGTTATCAACAAAATGTGCTTTCAAATCATATATATATATATATATATAAAGAGGACGTGGCATTAAATAACCTACAATGGTTGGTATGCCATAAAACCAAACCAAACCAAACAGCCTTGTAGATGTTTTTAATGCAAAGCTTGAATTTTCAAAACCAATTGTAAAGAGAAAACTTAACGAATTTAATTTGAATATAAATGAAATTTAATTTTTCATTCTAATAGGAGGTGTCAAAGTCGTGTTGTGGCTAACGTGCTGGACTGCGACATCGTTGTAAGAGAGTTCGAACTCTAGTCGCAGTATTACATTCAATTTCGGACAAATACCCTTCAGAAAGACATGAAATCCCTCATTCTCCGTGCTATGGGTTGAATAGCACAATTATTTTTCTTCTACGAGGATGGCTTTCGCATTAGATAACCCAGGATGATTGACAATAAGCCAGGATGATTGACATGTCCTTAAACAAAGAACCGATATTGCTATTCTAATAAACAGTGTATTACCAACAGGATTAAAATTACAACAGAAGAGATTATAAATTTACAATATTAACAAAATGAATATATGAATGCGAAAACTCCTCTCTATGGATTAAATAGAACTTTCACTAAACATACATTCAGCAGCTATGTGAGGATACGGGAAGACCTACCGGAGGCGATGAACGATTGGGAGAAGTGGCGAGAGAGGGTTAGGGATATTCGTACTAGCGGCACGACATGATGATGATGATGATCAATATTAGGTATTTGAAACCATATAGCAAGGTGCAAATCAATTTTATTAGATAGGAATACTTCATAAATAAAATTACTAATATTAGATAGAAGTAGCAATACTTGCAATCATTTAACTGTGTGCAAACAAAAGATTAATATTAAATAGAATGATTAGTATTCAATTGGAATATTTGAAACCATTTAACTGTGTGCAAACAAGATTAATATTAAGTAGAATTATAAGTATTAGATTGCAATACGTGAAACCATTTAACTATGTGCAAACAAGATATTGATATTAAAGAGAATTATTAGTGTTTGATAGCAATCCTTGAAATTATTTACATCTGTGCAAACAAACGAGCACTTAAAAATAATGTTACCTACAAACTATTCACTAAAAATCGCTCGCACGCACGCACACACACACACACACACACACACACACACACACACACATATATATATATATATATAAACAGTATTTGGCATTGAATAACCATCGTGGGTTAATATGCTATTAAACATAACAAAATCAAATTTAACTTGAAAATGATAATTATTTTCTTTTATGTATTTGGTGTGTACAAAAGGTGCTGGAAACATTTTTTGAAAACTAGAAGATGAATTACACAATTGAAAACCAGTTTTAAGTGTTATGTAAAAAGTGTTCATTTTTTTCCATTTAAAAAAACATAAACAAATACAATTCTATTTCACTTAGGCAATAAACGTTTGAACTGATTCATTCCAACTTGTTATGTTCGAACTCAATCAAAATATTAGAGGAGGTTACACACAAAAATTTATTAGGTTCTACTAGATAACGAGTTATTTAAATAAATGATCCAAGAGAACCAGTTTAGCGATTTTCATACTTGAGTATTATTGACCCATTTAGGGTCTTTAAAAAATGTTCATACGTTTATGGGAGTACTTTAACTGGAACATTCATAGCTCGCCTAGCGTTCGAGCCTAGTTGGTGATACCAAATAAATCGCCTGGTTCTAAATGGTCTTTCCCCCCAGGCATTATTGTAACATACCCATGATACGGATATGTGAAATGTACATAGAATGTTTATAACTCATAAATATATAACACAGGAATCCCGAAACCCAAAAAACACTTACGACGACTTCTTAGTTCCGGTACGAAACTCTTTATTACCTTTTTGAGTTTAAAGGTTTTTGGACATGAGGATGGAGAGACACAATCTTTCTATGCTGACTTTTCCATCTGCCTCAAACCACGTGCGGCACCCGCCGCAAGGCCTCGGCAAGCTCCTAAAGTCAACCGTCTTCTTCGGACGCTAAAACTCAACTCACTGACTTTTCTCAAATCCCTCAAATCCTCCGCGCACGCTTCCGGTGCATGACGTCATTCACATCCCGCGGTCACATTTTCTATCCGGGATTTTTATTTTGACATCT
>OY757920.1:78966198-78971198 GCA_963585895.1 Sepioteuthis lessoniana | reverse complement strand
AGCTCATCCCAAAAATGTATCTGTCTTTACGCTCGCTTTCATCACTATAAACAAAAGTATCTGTGTTTAGTCATTTTGTTAAGCCGGATTTAGTTTAATGGTCATCAGCGATGCAAATATACGAAAATTAAATAATCAAAGAGGTGTGAAAGTCCCCCTAGAACAATATCTAGTAAATTCATCTCGCAGACTCAAATACAGCCAATTTGGTTCGAACTAAGTGTTCTATACTTGTGGCTTTCTTGTAGACTTAGCGAGTCTAATTCAATGAAGAAAAGATGCAGAACACTAAGAAAGAAAATTAGTAAATTCTAAGTGATGTTATTCACTAAGCTTAGCTTAGTGTGGCACAAGGCCTGGTGCATGATGCATTCAGTGATATTCCAACTAACTAGCCTAATTTGCATAACAATCTATTATTCACTAAGCTTAACTGAGTCTGGCACTTAGGCCAATGGTACGAGATCCCCCATGAAGTTCGAAGTCACCAAACAGTATTAAATAGCGGGCTCATCAACCATTACTCACAACGTGGTTCATTCTTTTGCATTTTTATTCAACACGCAATTTTAATTCCATAACATTTTTGTTGGCAGAAATGTACGTTACAAAGTTTGCTTCAGTGAATGTACGAGGATCATTAAATAAGTTTCCGGACTTTTTTTGTATTGACACTTTTATTGATAGTACACACATGAAACTCTGGTTCCCTTCGAAGCAATCTCTCTGGCTGCAATGCACTTGTTGTACCGTTCCAACAACTTCGGCAAGGCCCCATGGAAGTCTTCTTGTGTGAGTGTGTCAATGACCTTCGTCACAGCCTCTTTCATCTCCTCAATTGTCTCAAAACGGCAGCCTCTGAGCTTAGGGAATAACCAAAAGTCACAGGGACCAACGTCTAGACTATAGGGAGGCTGAGGAACTGTCTTGATTCCCATCTTGGTCAAATAGTCTGTGACAAGGATGGAATTGTAAACTGGTGCATTGTCCTGTTGGAAATGCCACTGACCCGATTTGAAGAGTGCTGGCTTCTTCCCTAGGAATCTCTTTCTGAACTCCCTTAAAACCTCAACATAGTAACCCTAACCCTTTGTATTGACTTCCTTACTCCTGCCACTCCTCTCATCATCCCTCACAGACTCTCTGCCTTCCTTGAATTTCTTAGGCCACTCAAAAACTGATGCTCGATTTATGCAAGATGATTGAAAAGCAGTCTGAAGCATTCCATATGTTTCTGTCGCATAATTTTTCCAAGTTTAAAACAGAATTTTATTGGATATCGTTCTTCTAAAGTGTCCACACATCCAGATTACATTGTTGAAATTCACCAGCTGTGACAATCAGGCTTTAGTCGGGTATATTCCAATCGCTGCTGTAGCTGTTCATTAGATCATGAAATCATAAAAATTCGTCAGTCATCTCATAAGATGTATAGCAATAATATACTGAATTTTCAAGAGTCTATGACAATTTTAAATACCTGTACAAAAAAAGTCTGGACACTTATTGAAGGCACCACGTATTATATTCTAGAAACCTTTTATAGAATTAAAGGTGTTCTATTATTTGTTACCTTGTGCCAGACTAACTAAGATGAGGAAATTATCGAATTCTTCACGGTGTCTTTCTGAGGACACGCGAATTTTAGAATGGGCAATAGTTTACCAATGGTTCAGTCATCAAGTCGTATTGATAGCAATGATTCCTTTGATTCTTTCTCGCCAACTGTCCTCATTGTCCACGACTTTTGGCAGTTTCTCTAGACAGCATCCAGTGTCCAAAAAGAGCTTATAAGTCTAAGTGTTTACTGGTTGACCAACACTAGTGTGTCTATATATAGGATATTCTGGAGGTGCCCGTGGTGTAATGGTTATCGTCGTAGAAACTGGACACGGCGACACGAGTTTAAATCCTGGACGAGTCTGATTGCATTTCACATAGCACTAATACTCTTGGGAAAGGTGTGAATCCAATAATTCTCCCTCCTGCTATGGGTAAATAGAAGGGCAGACTAGTCTCTTCAGCCTTGGTGAGGCAACTAATGTAGGAGAAGGAAAACTCTGATTTCAAACCTGTTAAACTTAAAAATTGACCTTGTGTCATATCCTGTCCAAGCGGAGGGTTTGGTAATATATATATATATATATATATATATATATATATATATAGGATTCTCCGGGAAAACGTCGCTTATGTGTTCGTCTCATAACCAATTCTTCATTCTATTCTGTTGTGTCTTGGCAATTTCCACTTTGGTATAATTGGTCTTTATTACATTGTTCTTTACTGTTTTTTGGATAGATTCAGTTTTTCTCTTGAGGATTCCCTTTATTAGACATGTCCTGGTCTTCTCGTGATAGAATTTGCCTTTTTTTCTCGCTTAAAATATTCATACAGTTGTTTTTCTTCTCATTTCTAGTTTTCTGGTTTTAGTTGTTTATGTTTGTTCTTAATTTTCCAACGGTCTTACTGGTAGCTATGATTAGTCTTTGACCTTTTTAATGTAATCCTTAAGTACTTGTATTGATGCATCTACGTAGTTCTCAATGCAGGTAAATCTTCTTTCTCCTTTTCTTAGCTCATCTAGTCTGTCTATCTCATCTCACGGGGCTATGTCTTTGGTTTGGTTTGGTTTGGTTTAGTTTGTTGAGTTTTATGGCATATCAACCCTGATAGGTTATTTAATGAAAATAATCAGTTCTATTTAAAACAATTCAGTTTAGCATGAGTACACAGTTTCATTGTCAAAAACATTTCTATTTCAAACTATTCAAGCAGTTATATAACAATTCAGTTTAGTGTAAGTACAGTTTCAATGTCAAAAACAGTTCAATTTCAAATAATTCAGTTTAGCATGAGCACGCAGTTTAAAATGAAAGTACGGCTTAATTGTCAAAAACATTTCTATTTTAAGCTATTCAGTTTAATCAAACAGTTCAGTTTAGCATAAGTATGCCATTAGTTCTATTTAACCCATAGAGAGGGCCCTATTAGGTGCTACCACTCCGGGCCAGAGTGGACCTGGGAGCAATGGCAGTGAAGGGGGCAGCGTATTCCCCTAGGCCCCAACATTACTGGGACTTCACCTTCAGACTGTTTAGTGTTATATTCAGGACACTCATTGGGAGGGGGGGTCTTACCCCTCTGCAGAGGTGCAGTCAGTGTATTCTACAGTCCCAGCCGACTAGGCAAGTATGCCTTTGTGCACAGGGATCAGTTTATTGCTTGAGTTCTTCCCTTGTCCATTTCGTTTTCTTCAGCAGTGCCCTGCGAGTCTATTTTATATTATTTGGATAGATTGTGAGATGGGAGGTAAGTGGTTGTGCAAATGCTTTTTTATGAGGTGATGTTTCCTGGATTTGTTCAAAACAACACACAGCATTCTATTGAAGTTATCTAGCTTTTTCCCTTCGTTTTGCTAGAGTTCAAGTGGGGCAATAGTTATAATGTTTTATACTTGTGTCTTATCAGACATCTTACATGGTATAATGGTTAGCAAGCTAGATTAGTCGACCATTTTAGGTGCTCCATACTTTTGGTTTTGTGCCATAGCTGAATTAATCTTAGTAGATCCCTTGATAATTGTTCTTTTCTTTTTTTATTGTTTGTTGTTTTTTTAGGCAGTCATATAAAAGATGGAAAAAAGCGGGTTTTATTACATGACTAGTCTCGTGAATTGACAAGGGTGTTTGGTTCAAAATTCTTTGAAGATAACCGACTGCGATAAAAGACACCTGAGGAAGGGTGGAGAATTCATCGACCGAAACGTTGTGAGTATAACAACCAATATTTTCTTTTTTTTACAAAAGTCCGGATGATTTAAATAGTATTGACTTATCTGACTTTACATCAACTCAGATTTGACACAAGGTCATTTATAGTGAGCGCATGCATAAATGGAGATTCATGCATGGATACTACAAAAATTCCTTGGTCCCCTCGGCATTTCCCATTCAGGGATGCGTCAGTTGTCAAGCAATAAATTCACACGTTTGTTTGGGCCGCTTTCAAATCAAATACGGAGTGATGCAATGCACGACGTGTCAACGCAGCAACTACCAACATACTATTAACCACAATGGGAATCCTTTACGGTCTCGTTATATATGCAAAGTAGCCCGTACCAAAATATTGCAAAACTTTTGAATCCACCTTATATATATATATATATATATACAGGGTGGAACGATAAAATTGTCGTCCTAAAGAAAACAATACTACAGCTTTATTTAAAAAAATTTTTTGAAAAAATCAATTCAGGTAACTTGATTATGTAGTAGAGCTGACATCTATTCAATGTAGCCGCCTTCGGCCTCAATCACCGCCTCGATACGGATCCGGAACTGAGAGCATGCCTTTTCCACAAGCGCCGGCGGGAGCTCGGCGAATAGTCGGCGGATGGCGGCGATCAGGCTGGCTTTGGTGTTGTGGGAGGTCATGTTGGTGATATTCTTGACGTATGACCAAACGAAGTAGTCCAGTGGGTTCAGGTCGGGGGAAGAGGGGGCTAGTGAGAGGAGGGTACAAAGTCGTAGCACTCCTTCTGAAGCCAAGCCTGGGTCACTTTGGACTTGTGTGCCGGCTCCGAGTCCTGCTGCCACACCCAGGGTCTGCCACCGGCCACCTAATTGCACCAGGGGATCACCACACTCTTCAGCACACCCAGGTACACTTTGGTGTTGACTTTCAAGCCGACTTCGAAGATGTGTGGTGGCATGATGTGACCCTCACTTGAAACCACACCAAAGACCATAACCGTAGCCGGAAACTTTGTTTTCATCACCTTGGGCACGTCCCTGTTATTCGTAGCAATCCAGATTTGCATTTTGAGGGTGCTGGCAATGGTTCTGTTGTTATAGCTTGGATCGGTTGAGAACATGAGTTGTACAACGGCGCATCTCTGATCTCGCTCGTTGAACATTATGTCCCTTTCAGACATGACAGAAAGCTCCTATCGCTCTTGGGATTTGTACACAACTGACCAACTAGTAGATGGTCTG
>OY757920.1:78958698-78963698 GCA_963585895.1 Sepioteuthis lessoniana | reverse complement strand
TTTTTTAACTACAATCACTTACACTTTTACCGGATAGATATATTTTCTCCCCAACATAATAACACCATTACTCACATGAGTTTTGCACACAAAAGAATATATATCGACCAGAGTCAGACAACCCAAACTACTACATTTAATGCATGAATTGTTCTTTCTTGTAATGTAAATATTGGTAAAATAATAATGATCAGACTAATATTATATCTTCTTTCAAGAAAAGACTTAGTAACTTCGGTTTTTCAACAAACGTTTCACTCAATTTAAAGAAATAAAATTTGCAGATCGGTACTTTTTTAAAAATTACTTTACACACTCTATCCATCACTCTCTCTCTCTCACACGCACACACACACACGTATATATATATATATATATATATATGTATATATATATATATATATATATATATATATATAACAATAACCAGGATATGACACAAGATCTGTGCCCGTGGTGCAATGGTTATCGTCGTTGGAAATGGACACGGTGACACGAGTTCAAATCCTGGACCAGACTGATTGCATTTCACATAGCACTAATACCCTTGGGAAAGGTATGAATCCAATTATTCTCCTTCCAGCTAAGGGTAAATAGTAGGGCAGACTAGGTTCTTCATCCTTGGGGAGGCAACTAATCTAGGAAAAGGAAAACTCTGATTTCAAACCTGTTAAACTCCACTTAAGAATTGACCTTGTGTCATATCCTGCTCGAGCGGAGGGGTTGGTAAATATTATATGACATAAGATCTTATTTTTTAAGCGGAGTTTAACAGGTTTGAATTCAGAGTTTTTCTTCTCTTAGATTGGTTGCCATACCAAGTTTAAAGAGCCTAGTCTAACTAACTATTTGCCTATAGCTGGAGGGATAATGATTGGATGCAACAGTATTAGCACCATGTGGAATGCAAACAGCCTCACCCAAGATTTGAATTTGGATCATTGTATCCATTTCCTACGACGATAGCCATTACACCATAATATATATATAGTGTGGAAGCAAAATATAAGATAATTTTTAAAACGTTTTTAAGTTTGATTAATCTAATTTTAAAAAAAACGCCAAAAATATAAATTTTCATGATTAGCTCTATTATACAAACACTTTAAAAAAAAATGTAATCCAATAGGACTGAGCAAGAAAAGAGACGAAAAAGAATCTATGATTTGCTTAACGCCGAAACCAAGCCAAAGTTTCTTTTTCCACCGTATAGGAAGAAAAAAAAATTTACAGAAAAAGAGCTTAACGAAAGAAGAAGTGGAGGACTGAACAAAAAACAAAAAGAAGGCTTTTTAACCGCTCTCTCTCTCTCTCTCTCTCTCTCTCTGTCTCTCTCTCTCTCTCTCTCTACAGAGATTAAGAAGGACCCCACAACGTAAACAAAAAGCACGCAAATATATTGAAAGTCAACGAGAAAAATTGTGAGGATAGAATTTAAGCAACATTTAAACCCAGACTTTAACCCCCTTGATTTCGCTATATCGGGGGGGGGTCTTAGAAAACAAAACAAATGCAACTTCATATCCGAATATTGACTGTTATTGAGAAGCAATGGAATAAAACGTCTGAATAATTTGAAGACATTCGAATCGTTTCGAATGCGTGTTGATACAATAATTGAAAAAAAAAATGGGGGCCATATTGAGTAAATTTTTTGTTTTGTGTCTATCTTCTTATTTTGTTGTTTATTTTTTGAAATTATAATGAATCTTGTTTTATAATAGAGTCGTTTATTATTATACAAGAATATTCCTAATTTTTCTTCCGCAACATATATATATATATATATATATATATATCGTGGAGAGTATTTTATGCATTAATTACTTATCATGGTTTTTGAATGATGATATTAACATGACTAATTTAATAATGCTAACAGAAATTATAATTAAATGGTATAATTCTTTTTTGATCTGTTAAATTTTGGAAAATATGCTCTGAGGTTAATTTTAAATATAAGCACGTGAAAAATACAGTTGACACCTCAGAGGTAATTTGACGCATTTAATTTAATCTTTAATTACTGAGAATTATCTTTAATTCCACCGGCAAGATCATAACGTTATTATTTGCTTACTCCGGCAATTTTTTTAGAACACGCAAATGGAATAGATGGCCGAGTGGGATAGGTTAAGGGGTCGAATAACCTATTTTTTCTCAGGTGCCCATATATCTGTCAGTTTGCCCCTAATCACATTTATTCTATTAAATAATTCACTGGCTGTATTCTTTGAATCTAATAGGAACCATCGTTTCATTTCTCTTCTTTTGATAACTTTTTAAGTAAAATAACCTTTTGAAATACCAAAAATTAAATTTAATTAAAAAATCACTGGACTCTTCTAAATTGCCAAAAGGAATAAATCAAATTATTAATGTTCCTACCCTGATCTTCCATCATAAGCAGGATATAACACAAGTCTTTCTCCCAGACTGGTCGTTTTGTAGGTATTCTATGGCATATCAACCCTTATGGATTATTTAATGCCAAATCCTGTTTGAATTTGCAGAGCTCATTTGTTTGCACACAGTAAAATGGTTTCAAGTATTGCTATCTAACACTAATAATTCTACTTAATATTAATTATTTGTTTGCACAGTATTTAAAGGGTTTTAAGTTTTGGTAATACGAATAATTCTATATAATACTAATTGGTTTGCATACAATTAAATGTTTTCAAGTATTGCTTTGTAACATTAGTAATTAATCAAGTATTTCTACTAAAAACGAACAATTCGCAGGCGGCTCTATGGTTTCTAAGAACTTATAATGGTTACTGACCAGCCCATTGGCATAATGGTTAAAGCGTCTGCTAATAGTTCGGGGGACTGGTGTTCAATCTCATGTAGAGTCATATCAAAGACTCAAAAATGGTACCTGCACCTCCGTGCTTAACACTCATCATTATTAGGCACGGATCAAGAATAAATAGAGTATTCCAGGGAAAAGAGTAGAGTCCTTCCCCTACACTACGGTGTAGTACCTATTGAAAAAGGAGCCTTCGGTTCGCCTTCGACTACGTTCGGCCGACTTATTTATTTGACCCATGGATGAGACTCCAAAGGGTACAACGAATCCAGTTCAGAGTGGACCTGGGTGTAATGTTAACGAAGAGTTACTCCACATTCCGCAAAACTCCAGGACTGGAGTCTTACTATCAGATGTAGTTTAGTGTCATACCCAAGACACAAATGTCTTCTCAATACAACTGATCCTCAACCACAGTTTTCCAGCACCTGTAAAATAAAATAGGGCTGGGCACTAGTTTGCCACTTGAGCAATTTGAAGAAGTCTGCCGGGACAAATATATAATTGCTCGGGTTAGACGTGACCGGCCGATCAATCAGATCGAACTACTCCGACTGCCCGTCCGTCTAACCCAGTAAGGGCCAAAGTAAAGTGTTGCACGTCATCTGACTACTTAGCTTGCTGGGTCATAGACTTCACAGCCAATCAGGATTCAGTCCTCAAGCATTACAGGTCACCAACCACGGCTAACAAGCGATCTCGTTAGTGGGGGTCTTACCCCCTCCGTAGAATTGCAGTCGGATTATTCTTCAATCCCATCCGACAGGACATCTAGATTGGTTACTGTAACAAGGCTATAGAAACCAGCCAGTTCAACAATTAAACCAAAATCATTATCAAGTAGTGTTATAAACACACTTTCTCTTGTTATCCGTTCATATCGGCCGTCGTGCTAGGTAAGTCTTCTTGTCGGCATCCAGTATCATCACGAAGCTAATGAATGTAAACTTTTGCTGTTCGGTTTGGTGTGACCACGTGTAGGAGTCCCCTGAAAAATGTCACTTATGAGTTTGACCTCACATCTTCAGGTGTCGTGTTCGCTTTTTTGGATGGTTTATAGGATGGTCGATAAGTGGTTGTGCAACTGTTGTTTCATAGGGTACTGCTTCCAGGATTTGTTCGAAATAGTGTTTCTGTGTTGTACCCATCTAGCCTTTTCTAGAAGTGTTTCGTAAAAGCCCAGTTGGTGTTGCCACTCAATAGTACTGACACTGCTCCTACCTGGAAGAATTCCTGTTCAATTTTATTAGATTTTTTAAAAGAAAAACCCAAATTAATAATGACTTCTTTTTATACATGTTTTCTTTATCTTAGATAATTATGTTTTTCTTTCTTTCTTTCTGGCGTTTTTCCTTTTATTTTTACTAAATTCTTTTTTCTTTCTTTCTCTTTTTCTTTACTTATTTTTCCTTTTTTTCCTTTACTGTATTCTTTCTTTCTTTCTTTCTTTCTTTCTTTTTGGCGTTTTTTTTTTTCGTTTTTCTTTACTAAATTCTTTCTTTCTTTCTTTCTTTCTTTCTTTCTTTTAGGCGTTTTTTCTTTTTTGTTTACTAAATTCTTTCTTTCCTTCTTTCTCATTTTCTTTACTGATTTTTCCTTTTTTTTTCTTTACTGCATTCTTTCTTTCTTTCTTTCTTTCTTTTACTTTGTTTTTACTTAAATTTCAGTATTTCTATTTTTCCTGAAATTCAGGAGATTTTATTAATATTCAAATTTGTTTATCTCAATTGTACCTCACCTCATGACTCTTAACTCTTCTGTTTTGTTTTTGTTTTTGTTTTTCTTGTTATCATTTTCTCTCTTTAATTTAATCACATTTTTTAAAATTTTACAACCGCTACATTTTTTACCATTCTACAGAATTTCCTTGTCAAAGATAAAGGTTATGTTATAACCGAACTTTCCATTGTCTTTAATCGTCTCCTCTTCTGATATCTATCTATCTATCTATCTATCTATCTATCTATATATATATATATATATATATATATATATATATATAAACTGAAGTTATTGAGAGATAAATCTTGGTAGTACCAGGAATTATATACAAAGCTTTTGGTAAACAAGTAGATATTGTTATTATTCCTCAAGAGGCTATGAATTCCCTTTGGAGACACAATTCTTTTCTCCGTATAATTAGTGTACTTGGCACACTCCTGTTTTTCAGTCAAATTTATTATTATTT
>OY757920.1:78866198-78953698 GCA_963585895.1 Sepioteuthis lessoniana | reverse complement strand
AAAAACATAGCGTGATTTGTTTGTCCATTTACGGTTTAACAGTAATCTAAGGTACTCATAAATTTAAGCTGGCTTTCATCACATTATAGGTTAGGTGAGGTAAAAGAAATGACTACCCGTGTTCCATATTATTTTACCCTCACTCTTGCTCTACTTTACTCAATGTCAACCTCTTTCGTTTGTTGCCTTGTCTGTCTTCTATCATTAGCCACCATCTTCTTTTCTTCTTCATGTCACTTCTCTGTGTCTCTCTGTCTGTCCTTATTCGTTGCTGTAACACCAACAATTTCTGTTCTTTCCTCAGATAACTGCAACGCAAACACCATTCTTATGTGCACATATTTTATTTCTTATGATATATTTATTTTAGCCAAACGACATTTATGGGAAGTAACAAGCATGGTAGAAAGCAGAAGTTCCCTTCGAACAGTTCTTGGCAACTGATTAACTATTCAAACTATTTTTTAATCTTCTTGAACCCCTCGGCCAACAGACTGAGATTATCAGGATTCTCAAGTTGATCTTAGGGTCATCGTCTGTCACTCAAACTGAGTTGACTCTCAATATATTTCCATACGTTTAATAGTTTAGAATATAATTCAAACGCTTGACTACATGACAATAAAAGATCTCCCTCATCCAGCATGTAACAAACGCATCATTCATAAAGAACAATGTGTTGTGGTAAATGAGTCTTTTGGAATATATTTTGTATATTTTTATAAGCAATCTAATATAAAAGTACATATTTACTCAGTCCCTCCAGCACCGGTAGGATGTGACTTTTAGTCAATTTTTAATTAGAGTAAAGCTGGTTTGAATTCAGAGTATTCCTTCTCATTGGCTGGTTGCCTAACCAATGCTAAAGAACTAAAGAGCTAAAAGTAACTGGGAATAACAAATATCGGTTGGATGTTTACTTGATGTAACATTTGTCAAGGATTAGAAATGTTTGCCTCGCATCTTGAAAAATAACCGGCTTACCAAAACAGAATAGAACAATAAACGAAACATTATTTTAAAAATATTTTTTGGCATTGAATACACTTATTCCAGCAGGTGTCTGATAGGTTAAAACACTTCGGCTTTTTTTTTAATGTCCACCTCGTGTTCCTTTATAGATTGGTAGGATCTATTACTGATATGTCATGTGACATTCAAATTAAGTCCTGAGCCGTTGAACGCGTGGAAAACACGAATGATTAACCAGAATGATAAACTGCCATTAAACGTGTGATGACAACGAAGAGGTAAATTCTTACAACTTAGAGCTCTAGGACTGGAGCCTTAACACATGATGCACCTTAGTCATACCATGGTTACACCTTTTTTGTAAGGATTATTTTGCCTTTCGGCATGGTATTCAGTTGGCGTATTAGAATAGGAGTAAGGGTCGCACAGTGCTCCATATTTTTGTCGATGAATCAAAATAAGATAAGCATAATGACGACTTTTGCTTTCGTGGGTATTATCAGTTTTAAAAAAATGTTCATCGATACTTCAGCTGTCCTCTGAAACTCTCTTAAATTTAAGAGGTCTTTCATCACAAAAAGATTAAAAACATTACTCGCACTTACTATTAAATCGATCAGTTCACAGCTTTTATTGGATGGTTTCGATCAGGAGACCAAAGTGGTTCTAGAGTTAGAAATGAGTTAGTGTGAAAACCTCAACGTAAACGGTTGAATGTTCCATCTTGCTCATTGATTCATCGTTTACGTCGCAGCGGGTAATGACTGCAAAGTCGCCAAGAAATAAAAGTAAAATGTGTACATAGAATTATGGTCGTGTTGTTATTCCTCGACCCAGCAGAGAACAACTTTGAATAGCGGGCGATGACAACAGATGACATCGAATAATAGCAAAGATGGTGACGCAAAGTGACATCAAAGGTTTTCGAGACGACCGATCAAAGAGGAAGTGAAGGGAAGGGATAGACGCTGCCCGACCATACGAGAAAGACTTGTAAAACAAGAACGGCAAGGACAATATAATACGCGCCCTTACAATGATTCGCATTATGTGAGTTCGATGTCCATAAATGAAAGGCTTGACTGGTCTGAGTTGGAGAAAAATAGACTAAAACCGTTTTGAGAAATACGAGGAAAGAAACCCGGCAGAAAAGATTCGAAGGCAAAGAAAGTGGGACGATCCTTAACGAAGATTAAAGACAACGAGTAATACGTCAGTCGTCAGTTTGGCGGGAAAAGGGCACATTCGATAAATCTCTTCATGATAATGGCCGCCTTAGTTTACCTATCATTTTACATGGGTAAGTAAGCATTAGCTGGCAGAGAAATCTATCTACGTTCCGTTTAGCAAACAAACACACACATACACAAACATGAACACACGAACACACACCAACAGTATCACACATCAAGTATATATACAGATGTTTCAAATTCGTACAGACAAGCACAAGTACTCAGACTTGAACACATATGTATATATATATATGTGTGTGTGTGTGTGTGTGTGAATATAGAGAGAGTGACAAATAGACCGGCAGAAGGACAAAAAGAGAGGCAGACAAACAGAAAGATAAATAGAAAGAGAAACACAGCAAGAGAGAGACAAAGATGCAGACAGACAGACAGACAGATTTATATATACAAACAAATAAACATTCGTTTATATACAGATAACATTTCAAGACCTTTCATGTGTAAACATAAAAAATCAAAACACACTCATGTACACACAGACACACACACACGCACATATATATATATATAGAGAGAGAGAGAGAGAGAGAGGAGAAAGACAAGTTTTTTAATGGGATATCAGCCTTCGTGGGTTATCTAATGCCAAAGTCATCCTATGTTAATGCTACTACAATATATATATATATATATATATATATGTTTTTCAGCCCACTCCAAGCCTTAAAGTCTGTAAAATATCGGGAGTCATAGGCCTTACTCGGTCACGTTGACTCATGACATGTTGGCAGTGGGTTTGGATATAAATTTTTTCTTACTCTAAGACCGGTTGCTCTTTTAAGGTTAAACAGAGAATTTATCTTTATTCTTAGCCTAACTAGGGGTGGGGTGTAAAGATAGATCCGTGTCATTCCACAGCGCATTATCGCAAAAGGTAGTACAATCAGCAGCAGATAGCTAGCCTGAAGCACCTAGCCTCGGCACACTTAGCCCGGCCGTGTTCGCTGGTACACGGTGCAGGTTGGGTGTCTTAGCTTTGGTGGCAGTCGGTCGAAACCGCCTGACATGGATACCGAGGAAGCTCGGCATTCGTGTCACGTGATTATGACTGGCTCTCTTTGGGACTCAGGAGGCCGTCCCTTCAGGCTCTCGTCTGCTCCGGCTGGGCTTGGCTCATCGCCTGGCGCCTGAGGCGAACCATTCTTAGGAGAATGTTAACGAGGCCCAAGGCATTTTTGAAACTACCAGGCGTGTCTGGGCCATGGCCCTGTATCTGCTTCCCTCGTTAAAAAAGCCTTGTGTCACACTTTAGCATGGTGAGATGCTAAACAAATACCAGCAAAATCAGATTCATTTTATTGGTCTTGATTATCGCAACAACTCAATGATATGTGCGCAATTCCTATCCAGCATTTTCATTTGTATTAACTATTTTTTCTGAAATCATTGGCCAGACCAAAAAAAAAAAAAGTTGTAGACTCTTTTGCCTTTACGATTCTTCCCGAGTGTAATAGAGATGCCTGTGTCGATAAATCCACCATTTTGATATTCCCTTCTAATATACCAGGATATTCGAGCTGTTGATGAAGCGGTTCCGTATTTGATTTCGGAGCTAGGATTCTGATGTTGGTGTCACCAGACATCAGAGGCATCGTTTTCAGTCAGTCGAGACAATATGGCTCCAGATCTCGAGAAATGCCTTTCATTTTCATCTCCATTATTTTCTATTTCACACATGATTATTTCGACGGTAACGTTAAAGATTAAGTTGCAGCAAGAGAAAATATTATATAGTTTAAAAGGTTCAGTCGAGATTGGTTAAATGATTGATTATAACGGCATGGAAACTTGTTTAGAGTTAAGTTATCAATTTACATTTACATTCTGCAATTTCTTAAAATGTTTTTGCACAATTATGTAATAACAAGTATTCCTATCTAATACAAATAATTTTGCATACATGTATAATATTAGGTATTCTCAATACAAAAAATTGCCCACACTAGGTCCATTGGCCTAGCGATTAGAGTGTTCGCCAATGGCGCGGGAGACCAATTTCAATCCCAGGTCGAATCATACCAAAGATTCAAAAAATAGTACTTGATGCCTCCTTGCTTAACACTCAGCAGGAATCAAGGGTAGAGTGGAGTAATCCAGTGAAAGGAGTAGTACCCTTCCCTACACCTCGGTGTAGTAGCTGTTGAAAAAGGAGCCTTCGGGTCACCCTCGACTGTCGTCGCCAACTTTACTTACTTTATATCAGGTATTCCTAATACAAATAATTTTGTACACATATATGATATCAATAATTTTTATCTAATACAAATAATTTTGCACACATATATGATATCAATAATTTTTATCTAATACAAATAATTTTGTACACATATATGATATCAATAATTTTTATATAATACAAATAATTTTGCACACATATATGATATCACCTATCCTATCAAATACAAATAATCTGGCACATAATGTTATGCTGTATTTTGTTTGTAAAATAATGCTTAAACTATGCGTTTTAAATGTAAAGGCACGCTTACTCTACTGTAAAGCCAATTTGATATTAAGCCTATCCACATGTCAGCGAACAAGGCAGAATGTTTTTAAATATCTTCTATCGAATAATTTAAAAATTCGTAAAGAAAGCCCTAACAGTAGTTTAGAAGAAAAAGCCTAGAATGCTACTACAGCCCCCCCCCCTCAGAAAAGGAAAAAGAAAAAAAAAAAAAAAAAAAAACCAACAAAAACGAATTGTCCCCTTCACCCCACTAGACCGCCCCCAAAGCTACCTAAAATATCAGTAGTAAATAAAAGTCCCAACGAAGAAGACGTATTTGAACTCAGGAGCCAAGTGGCACTGACTCTTCGTTATTCACGCCGTTACTTTGATTATTACGATTTGGATTACTAAAAGTTAAAAATTGTTATTATCTCGGTAAGACTTGTTTTTTTTCCGTTGGACTTTATTTTTTTCTTTTTTCAAGCTTACCTGAGAAGTTGTTACCTGTGACAATTTTGGTTTAATTTGGATTTGTCACTTGTTTTCGTTATCCGACGTTTGTTTCTCTTGTGGTCGGACTTGTTTTACTTTCTTAAGTGTTTTGTCTTGAGTGTTTTTTAATTTTTCAGGGGGTATCTACGTGTTCTAATCTTTTTGTATTTATTCCGGCGTGTTGTACTATTGTCTAATTTTATAATTTTTACTTTTTTGAACAGTAGAACCCCCCCACACACACTTGCAACAGGTGGGGGCCTTAGTTTTACCCTCCTGGCTGCGAGCCCTACTGCAGTCATGGAGGGTTCCACTTCCAAAAAAAATGAAGACAAAACTGAACCCTCAAAGGAACCCTCACAAGAGAGTTTAATTGGAGAGAATTGGCCATCACTGCCGATCCCCGCTGATTCTCCAAGAACAATAGTGGACACATCACAGGACAGTCCAATACAGCCGGCCCAAAAGAGCCCCACACCTTGGAAGGGCCAGCAGAGGGGACCTGCCGACTATGAAAGGGATAGGGTAGAGAAGTACGCAAAGTACTTCAAAGGCAATGAAATTCTGCCCATCCCTGAATTAGTTGAAAAATTCACACCTAGGATCCTCTCGCTGGTCGTTTCGGATCTCAAAACCAAAAGGCTAGCGGGGCTCAAGAAAGAGACGTTTGAGGAGCTGTTGAGGAAGGCGGGCATCCCATGCCAGTACTTCTGTCGCAAGAGTTTTGCGACATGGGATGTCCTCCTTCCTACGGAAGAACAAGCCGCCAAGTTGGCGGCTAATAATATAACGACGAAGTATTTCAGGTTACAGCCGGAATATAGGGGCACCCGTAGGCTCCGAGTAACCATCTGTAACGTCCCGCCCCTCATTTCTGGGGAGGTTTTGGCCGCTTATTTAAGCTCGTACGGCCAAGTGGAGGAGTATAACCTCCTCAGATCCCCAGCCGGGACAGCCTACGGGGATTATGCCTTCCGGCTGTGCCTGACGAGGGATGGCTTCAAAGCCATCCCCGAGATTCTAATCAGCGGGGACCGGGAGATGATCGTGATGGTGGAGGGGCGGAGACCGAGGTGTTGGTCCTGCAAAAAGATTGGCCACATCTCGAAGTTCTGCCCCGAGAAGCCAGAGAATGCAGCAACAGCAGCAGCAGCAACAACAACAGCAACAACAACAGCAGCAACAGCTTCAACAGCCACCATCAGCAAAACAGCGGAGACCCAGGATCCGAGTCAGGACCAGCCCAAAACAAATGACAAAGAGGGCTGGTCCGAGGTGACCCGGAGGAGGAGGGGTTCCCCCAAACAAGGGGAAAAAGGCTTAATTTCACCCTCACCTCAAAAGCAGACCAAGCCACCGGAACCAGTAGCAGCAGCAGCAACAGCGGAACAAGCAACAACGCCAACAACTAAGAAAGGGCCACAGACCCCAACAACAACAACAACAAAGACAACAGCAACATCAACAACACCAGTATCACCAACATTGGCTAAAAAGAAAAAGAAAAAAAAAACCAAGGAAGACCATGAAAACATGGAAACAACAACAAACTTGAAAAGAAGAAGAGACAGCGGGGAGGGGGCTGCCAAAAAAGTGCGTGCAGGACCTTCCGACACAGAAGACCCTTTAGAAGGCCCTTCAAATGCACATCACCAAAAGCAGCCCCTCCCCCAACAAGTTCCAATGCAGATACCACTGCTGGCTCCTTTTCCGCCACTCTCCTTACCACCACCTCCCCTACCACTTCCGCCAATGTTCCCTCCTCAATATTGCATTCCTCAGAATGCTCCCTCTGACTCGCTACAACCCCCACAATTTTTACAACCCCCATTACCACCACCACAACTACCACAACCTCCTCTACCAACAGAAACACCCCCACTTCATCCCCGCCGACATCAAATTGTGCATATAAGGCGAGCACAATCCCTGGAAAGGCCGTCCCCCCCAAAATTACCCAGGTCACTATCGTTACCATCCCTGAGTCCAATGTCTTCTCCAGAACTCTTCCCAAAATGGACTCCCATCCAAACAAACCCCCAGACTACATCATCCCAAAATCCAAAAGAGGCGGCAAACGATGCCGAGAAAGACAAACAACAAAAGGCAAAACATTTTTGCACCGTTGGTGCAGAAGCAGTAACGGACCATCTATTAAAAAAGATGTTAAAGCCGTTACTGCAACTGGAAAAAGTGGAAAAGAAAAAAGTTAACAACCCTTTTAATTTTAAGAGTGCAGCCATGGTGACCACTTTCATCCGTTCGGCTGGTGACCGTACCAAGGGCGTATGGAAGTTCTTGGATACGGTCCGCCAGACCGACACGGGTGTAAAGCTGGCGGAGTTGGAGCACTCTTCCTTGAAAAGATGCTTGCCGTTTTGCTCAGGGAGGGTCCCTATCTTAGTTCACCCCTCCTTTTATAGAGCCCTAAAAGTACGGTTCCCGCTGGATGTTGGCGGAGTGTCTAGGGATGGCCGAGTGAACACTGAGCTCGGCACCGGCTCTCTAAGACAGGCCGTTGGCATCCTCACCCCTGGGGATTTCCGGCCCATAGTCGACACTGAATAAGGTAAGTCGGATTGATGACTTTAAACGTTGCCAGTTTGAATGTGAGGGGACTGAGGGATTCAAGCAAGTGTGCGCGCTTGCTTGGTGAACTCAAGAACCTCTGCGTAGATGTTGCTGCAGTGCAGGAGACTCACTTCACTTGCGAGGCTGACTGTCGGGTGCTGGAAAGCGACTTTAACGTTTTCTCAGCATACGGCAGCAACTTCAGCGCTGGGGTCTCCTTGCTAGTTGGACGCAGCCTTGATGCTGATGTTGACGTTGTTTTTGCAGGTGACGGGGGCCGGTTGGTTGTGGCCGATGTTGCCGTGAAAAGTTTCAAGTTTCGTCTGGTTGCGGTTTATGCGCCCAATATCGTTGCGGAGAGGGTTTCCTTTTTTCGTCGGTTGGCGCCGTTCCTGGACGATACGAAGCGGCTAGTCTTAATGGGTGATTGGAATGCGATCCTTGATCCCAAGATAGATAAGGTCGGGCGGGGAGCTAGGCGTGCGGGAAGGTGTGATAGCAGCCTTGTCGGCTTCGTGACTCGTCACGGTCTCGTCGACAGGTTTCGTCTTGATCACCCAGGGCGGGAGATGTGGACGTGGCTAGATAGCTCGCCCTCTGCCAAAGTAGGCTCCTACTTGGACAGAGTGTTAGTGAGAAGAGCTGACATTGATTTTGTTAGTTGTCCCACGTTCCACTTGATAGCGTGGACTGACCATAAACTCATTAGAGTCAGTCTGCGGTTAGCAAATAGGCCTAGTCTAGCCGGCTACTGGAAGTTCAATACCTCCTTACTGGAGATACGGGACTTCCGGGATCGGCTGGAATCCCTAATTCAGCGGGCGTTAGTGGGGGCGGTTACCGGCAATAGGTGGTGGGTTTCTCTTAAGCACAGGATTAGAGATTTCGCCACCAAATACGGTCGACGGCTCAACTTAGATAGGACCGCGGAGGCGAAATCTATAGATGATAGACTCTCCCGGGCGGTGGCTGGGGGGGACTCCCTAGGTGTAGAGCTAGCTAGGAGGGACCTTGAGCGTGAGAGTAGCGAGCGCTACAAGGGATCAGTAGTTAGATCTAGGCTAAAAAGAGTTCTCAACGAAGCTGTGAAATCGAACGCGACTGCGCGTGAAGAAGAAGTGCGAAGGTTCCCCGATCGGTACATCGCATCTGTGAAGACCCCGGACGGGCGTCTGCTGCGATCGGGTCGTGAGATACGTGACGCCTTTCGGGCGCACTTTCGGGATCGCTTTGCCCGCTGCACTGATCTCCCGCTCCGGGAGTTTCGTAGCTATCTGGCCGACTTCCCCCGCCTTGGGGCGGCTGAAGCGGCTGGCTGCGAGGGTGTGGTTACTGAATGCGAAGTCCGTGACGCGTTGAAGCAGGTCGGCCTGAACAAGTCGCCGGGACTAGATGGTTTGCCCTACGAAGTGTACTTGAGGATGTCGCACATGTTTGTGCCTATTCTGACGGATATGTTCAACCATTGGTTCGCCCAGGGAGCCATCCCTGGTAGCGTTACCAAGGGCGTGATCACATTGCTGAAGAAAGGTGGCAGGCATGTTTGGGAGGGTTTAGATGATTACAGGCCCATAACTCTGCTTAACACAGAGTTAAAGATTTTGGCCCGGGTCTTAGCGAATCGTTTACAGCTTGTCATTAGCGATCTGATCGGCCCCGAGCAGACCTTTGCTGTGAAGGGAAGATCGATCCAGGACAACCTGCACTTGATTCGCGAGGTCCTAGAGGGGATAAAAGACGACACCGAATCCGCGCTGATCAGTTTAGATCAGTCCAAGGCCTTCGACAGGGTTGACCATCGGTTCTTGGCGTCTGTTTTGGAGACTGCCGGATTCGAACCGGAGTTCCGCAGATGGATTAGCATGATGTACCACAACCCTCAGGCAGTGGTGCAGGTGAACGGAAGGCGTTCGGGGGTGATCGCGATCGAGCGTTCGGTCCGGCAAGGCTGCCCTCTGTCTCCTCTTCTCTATGTCCTCGCGTTGGAGCCCCTCCTGCGCAGGCTTAGGGATGAGGGGACAAGTCCGGCACTGCGCGGTATCCCATTCGTTGGCCGCATTGCGGCTAGGGTTTCCGCGTTCGCTGATGACGTCACAGTGTTTGTATCCCGCCGCAAGGATATAGAGGCTGTGAAAGAGGCGGTTGTCGAGTATGAGCGGATTGCAGGGGCCAAGGTCAATTTTGACAAAAGCGAAGGTTTGCGGCTTGGTGCTTGGAGGGGTAGCAATACTCTTCCAGGGCCCTTCCGCTGGAGTGACGGACCCATCCGCATCCTTGGGGTGTGGTTTGGGCCCGACCTCCAACTGGAGCGAAATTGGTCGGAAGTACAAGCTAAGGTGAATGCTCAGGTGGGAATCTGGCTTTCAAGGAGGTTGTCCTTAAAGGGCAGGGCTGAGGCGTGCGCCACGTACGTCTTTCCCCTGATCCTTTACCGATTGGCTGTACTTCCTCTGCCTAAGGCACGTCGGTTGGCACTGCAACAATCCCTCTCCAGATTGCTCTGGGGAGGTGCAAGGCCGATGGTCCGTAGGCAGGTCTGTATCCAACGTACTCGCAACGGGGGTCTGGGTATGCCTGATCTGGAGAGCCACTGGCTTGCTGAAAGACTTGCATATCTGGGCCGTGTCTTGACGGGGGACTCAGTGTGGAGACGAAAGGCGAGTCGGACTTTTCCTCGCCTCAAGTCAGACCCAAAGGCTGAAGGTCGACGTAAGCCTTTGGGCGAAGCACTGTTTGTCCGCGAGTGCCGAAAGGCCCTTCGTAACCTTCTTGGGTCCAGTGACCTTTCATGGCCTCGGAAGGAGCTGTATCGGGAATTAGTGGTGGGTTCCGCTTCTGATCCTCTCAGCGAGCGGCACGGCTGGACGGCGGAGGAGATCCGCTCTCACTGGAATTGGGCGCCAGGATCGAGCTTCTTGAACAACTCCGAGTTCTCGCTCACCTGGCGACTTGTTCGGAATGCGTTATCCCTTCGCGGCTTGAACTTCAAGGCGGGCCTGGCAGACATGCCTGATTGCACTCGCTGCGGCAGTGGCTTGGAAGAAACGGCTGAGCACGCCTTCTACTACTGCGAGCGAGTCCGTCCGTTTTGGGATCACGTCGGGGAGTGGACGGCTCGCATCGAACCCAAACAGCTCGTGCTGCTCGACGTTGGTTACGTCGTAGACAACGTTCTTCCTCCGTTTCACGGTGAGAAGCGTGTGGTGTTTCTCGCGATCCTAGCTGTAGCTAGAATGGTGATTTGGACGACGCGAAACAAGGGATTGTATGACGATGCAAACTTTTCTCATCGTGATCTGGTTTTGTATTTTCGGCATCAGCTGAGGGTCAAAATCAGATGCGATAGAAAACGCTTGGATCGCATAACATTCAGCAAAAGGTGGGTGACTGCAGCGAGCCTGGTCGTACGAAAGGGGGCAACGTTGGAGTCATCCTTCCCTCCTCTGCCGGCCCATGGCGTCTATGGTACGGGTCCTTAGGGACCCCATCCCTGGTAAGTAGAATTGTTTTTTTTCCCCTTGTAACCTAGTTAGCAGTATGTTGTGTGTCATTGTCCCCGTCATCTAGTCGGTAGTTTCTCAAGATCTTCCCCCTCCCAATTATTTTTGTACCTCAACCCGAATCCCAGCCCGCTTTTATTGAAGATCTTGAAAATTCATATGTAAAAAATCATATTATCTGCTTGTATCGACCCATACCGCGCCCGACCCTTTATTTCTTTTATCTCTGTAGATTAGGATTCCCGCCCTACCTAGGGTAGGTCCGGCTTGTTTCCGGTTTCTTTCGACCCGGAAAACAGTCGGCCTCCAATTTTCTAGACGGGGGGATGGGAGGGAAACCAAACGGGGGATTTTTTTCCTTGTTTTCGTATATATATGTTTTTCGGGGTTTTTTCTCCCATTCCCATCATATCCATTGTAAAAAATCATACATTGTAAATAAAATCATGCATCACTTTCGGGTTTTAAGTAGGACTTTTTCATAGAGCAAATGCGGTATTTTGGTGGTTGCTGCGTGCAAGGAGATGGACGAGTGATTATATATTGTATTGTTGAATGGGTCGGCGAATGTGGCTAGCTAGGTTCCCCATAGAAAATATAGTTAAAGAATGACCGCTCCCTACCCCTCCCCCAAAACCAAAAGGCCTCGTGCCTTCTTGTATTCTTTTACAAGGAATAAAGAACTCAGGAGCCAAGTGGAAGAAATATGTCAATATTGGTCAGTATGTCTTTAATTCCAATTTAAAATGCTGAATTTTACAAAATGTTATGCTGTATTTTGTTTGTAAAATAATGCTTAAACTATGCGTTTTAAATGTAAAGGCACGCTTACTCTACTGTAAAGCCAATTTGATATTAAGCCTATCCACATGTCAGCGAACAAGGCAGAATGTTTTTAAATATCTTCTATCGAATAATTTAAAAATTCGTAAAGAAAGCCCTAACAGTAGTTTAGAAGAAAAAGCCTAGAATGCTACTACAGCCCCCCCCCTCAGAAAAGGAAAAAGAAAAAAAAAAAAAAAAACCAACAAAAACGAATTGTCCCCTTCACCCCACTAGACCGCCCCCAAAGCTACCTAAAATATCAGTAGTAAATAAAAGTCCCAACGAAGAAGACGTATTTGAACTCAGGAGCCAAGTGGCACTGACTCTTCGTTATTCACGCCGTTACTTTGATTATTACGATTTGGATTACTAAAAGTTAAAAATTGTTATTATCTCGGTAAGACTTTTTTTTTTTTTTTTCCGTTGGACTTGATTTTTTCTTTTTTCAAGCTTACCTGAGAAGTTGTTACTTGTGACAATTTTGGTTTAATTTGGATTTGTCACTTGCTTTCGTTATCCGACGTTTGTTTCTCTTGTGGTCGGACTTGTTTTCCTTTCTTAAGTGTTTTGTCTTGAGTGTTTTTTAATTTTTCAGGGGGTATCTACGTGTTCTAATCTTTTTGTATTTATTCCGGCGTGTTGTACTATTGTCTAATTTTATAATTTTTACTTTTTTGAACAGTAGAACCCCCCCACACACACTTGCAACAGGTGGGGGCCTTAGTTTTACCCTCCTGGCTGCGAGCCCTACTGCAGTCATGGAGGGTTCCACTTCCAAAAAAAATGAAGACAAAACTGAACCCTCAAAGGAACCCTCACAAGAGAGTTTAATTGGAGAGAATTGGCCATCACTGCCGATCCCCGCTGATTCTCCAAGAACAATAGTGGACACATCACAGGACAGTCCAATACAGCCGGCCCAAAAGAGCCCCACACCTTGGAAGGGCCAGCAGAGGGGACCTGCCGACTATGAAAGGGATAGGGTAGAGAAGTACGCAAAGTACTTCAAAGGCAATGAAATTCTGCCCATCCCTGAATTAGTTGAAAAATTCACACCTAGGATCCTCTCGCTGGTCGTTTCGGATCTCAAAACCAAAAGGCTAGCGGGGCTCAAGAAAGAGACGTTTGAGGAGCTGTTGAGGAAGGCGGGCATCCCATGCCAGTACTTCTGTCGCAAGAGTTTTGCGACATGGGATGTCCTCCTTCCTACGGAAGAACAAGCCGCCAAGTTGGCGGCTAATAATATAACGACGAAGTATTTCAGGTTACAGCCGGAATATAGGGGCACCCGTAGGCTCCGAGTAACCATCTGTAACGTCCCGCCCCTCATTTCTGGGGAGGTTTTGGCCGCTTATTTAAGCTCGTACGGCCAAGTGGAGGAGTATAACCTCCTCAGATCCCCAGCCGGGACAGCCTACGGGGATTATGCCTTCCGGCTGTGCCTGACGAGGGATGGCTTCAAAGCCATCCCCGAGATTCTAATCAGCGGGGACCGGGAGATGATCGTGATGGTGGAGGGGCGGAGACCGAGGTGTTGGTCCTGCAAAAAGATTGGCCACATCTCGAAGTTCTGCCCCGAGAAGCCAGAGAATGCAGCAACAGCAGCAGCAGCAGCAGCAGCAACAGCAACAACAACAGCAGCAACAGCTTCAACAGCCACCATCAGCAAAACAGCGGAGACCCAGGATCCGAGTCAGGACCAGCCCAAAACAAATGACAAAGAGGGCTGGTCCGAGGTGACCCGGAGGAGGAGGGGTTCCCCCAAACAAGGGGAAAAAGGCTTAATTTCACCCTCACCTCAAAAGCAGACCAAGCCACCGGAACCAGTAGCAGCAGCAGCAACAGCGGAACAAGCAACAACGCCAACAACTAAGAAAGGGCCACAGACCCCAACAACAACAACAACAAAGACAACAGCAACATCAACAACACCAGTATCACCAACATTGGCCAAAAAGAAAAAGAAAAAAAAACCCAAGGAAGACCATGAAAACATGGAAACAACAACAAACTTGAAAAGAAGAAGAGACAGCGGGGAGGGGGCTGCCAAAAAAGTGCGTGCAGGACCTTCCGACACCGAAGACCCTTTAGAAGGCCCTTCAAATGCACATCACCAAAAGCAGCCCCTCCCCCAACAAGTTCCAATGCAGATACCACTGCTGGCTCCTTTTCCGCCACTCTCCTTACCACCACCTCCCCTACCACTTCCGCCAATGTTCCCTCCTCAATATTGCATTCCTCAGAATGCTCCCTCTGAGTCGCTACAACCCCCACAATTTTTACAACCGCCATTACCACCACCACAACCACCACAACCTCCCCTACCAACAGAAACACCCCCACTTCATCCCCGCCGACATCAAATTGTGCATATAAGGCGAGCACAATCCCTGGAAAGGCCGTCCCCCCCAAAATTACCCAGGTCACTATCGTTACCATCCCTGAGTCCAATGTCTTCTCCAGAACTCTTCCCAAAATGGACTCCCATCCAAACAAACCCCCAGACTACATCACGCCAAAATCCAAAAGAGGCGGCAAACGATGCCGAGAAAGACAAACAACAAAAGGCAAAACATTTTTGCACCGTTGGTGCAGAAGCAGTAACGGACCATCTATTGAAAAAGATGTTAAAGCCGTTACTGCAACTGGAAAAAGTGGAAAAGAAAAAAGTTAACAACCCTTTTAATTTTAAGAGTGCAGCCATGGTGACCACTTTCATCCGTTCGGCTGGTGACCGTACCAAGGGCGTATGGAAGTTCTTGGATACGGTCCGCCAGACCGACACGGGTGTAAAGCTGGCGGAATTGGAGCACTCTTCCTTGAAAAGATGCTTGCCTTTTTGCTCAGGGAGGGTCCCTATCTTAGTTCACCCCTCCTTTTATAGAGCCCTAAAAGTACGGTTCCCGCTGGATGTCGGCGGAGTGTCTAGGGATGGCCGAGTGAACACTGAGCTCGGCACCGGCTCTCTGAGACAGGCCGTTGGCATCCTCACCCCTGGGGATTTCCGGCCCATAGTCGACACTGAATAAGGTAAGTCGGATTGATGACTTTAAACGTTGCCAGTTTGAATGTGAGGGGACTGAGGGATTCAAGCAAGTGTGCGCGCTTGCTTGGTGAACTCAAGAACCTCTGCGTAGATGTTGCTGCAGTGCAGGAGACTCACTTCACTTGCGAGGCTGACTGTCGGGTGCTGGAAAGCGACTTTAACGTTTTCTCAGCATACGGCAGCAACTTCAGCGCTGGGGTCTCCTTGCTAGTTGGACGCAGCCTTGATGCTGATGTTGACGTTGTTTTTGCAGGTGACGGGGGCCGGTTGGTTGTGGCCGATGTTGCCGTGAAAAATTTCAAGTTTCGTCTGGTTGCGGTTTATGCGCCCAATATCGTTGCGGAGAGGGTTTCCTTTTTTCGTCGGTTGGCGCCGTTCCTGGACGATACGAAGCGGCTAGTCTTAATGGGTGATTGGAATGCGATCCTTGATCCCAAGATAGATAAGGTCGGGCGGGGAGCTAGGCGTGCGGGAAGGTGTGATAGCAGCCTTGTCGGCTTCGTGACTCGTCACGGTCTCGTCGACAGGTTTCGTCTTGATCACCCAGGGCGGGAGATGTGGACGTGGCTAGATAGCTCGCCCTCTGCCAAAGTAGGCTCCTACTTGGACAGAGTGTTAGTGAGAAGAGCTGACATTGATTTTGTTAGTTGTCCCACGTTCCACTTGATAGCGTGGACTGACCATAAACTCATTAGAGTCAGTCTGCGGTTAGCAAATAGGCCTAGTCTAGCCGGCTACTGGAAGTTCAATACCTCCTTACTGGAGATACGGGACTTCCGGGATCGGCTGGAATCCCTAATTCAGCGGGCGTTAGTGGGGGCGGTTACCGGGAATAGGTGGTGGGTTTCTCTTAAGCACAGGATTAGAGATTTCGCCACCAAATACGGTCGACGGCTCAACTTAGATAGGACCGCGGAGGCGAAATCTATAGATGATAGACTCTCCCGGGCGGTGGCTGGGGGGGACTCCCTAGGTGTAGAGCTAGCTAGGAGGGACCTTGAGCGTGAGAGTAGCGAGCGCTACAAGGGATCAGTAGTTAGATCTAGGCTAAAAAGAGTTCTCAACGAAGCTGTGAAATCGAACGCGACTGCGCGTGAAGAAGAAGTGCGAAGGTTCCCCGATCGGTACATCGCATCTGTGAAGACCCCGGACGGGCGTCTGCTGCGATCGGGTCGTGAGATACGTGACGCCTTTCGGGCGCACTTTCGGGATCGCTTTGCCCGCTGCACTGATCTCCCGCTCCGGGAGTTTCGTAGCTATCTGGCCGACTTCCCCCGCCTTGGGGCGGCTGAAGCGGCTAGCTGCGAGGGTGTGGTTACTGAATGCGAAGTCCGTGACGCGTTGAAGCAGGTCGGCCTGAACAAGTCGCCGGGACTAGATGGTTTGCCCTACGAAGTGTACTTGAGGATGTCGCACATGTTTGTGCCTATTCTGACGGATATGTTCAACCATTGGTTCGCCCAGGGAGCCATCCCTGGTAGCGTTACCAAGGGCGTGATCACATTGCTGAAGAAAGGTGGCAGGCATGTTTGGGAGGGTTTAGACGATTACAGGCCCATAACTCTGCTTAACACAGAGTTAAAGATTTTGGCCCGGGTCTTAGCGAATCGTTTACAGCTTGTCATTAGCGATCTGATCGGCCCCGAGCAGACCTTTGCTGTGAAGGGAAGATCGATCCAGGACAACCTGCACTTGATTCGCGAGGTCCTAGAGGGGATAAAAGACGACACCGAATCCGCGCTGATCAGTTTAGATCAGTCCAAGGCCTTCGACAGGGTTGACCATCGGTTCTTGGCGTCTGTTTTGGAGACTGCCGGATTCGAACCGGAGTTCCGCAGATGGATTAGCATGATGTACCACAACCCTCAGGCAGTGGTGCAGGTGAACGGAAGGCGTTCGGGGGTGATCGCGATCGAGCGTTCGGTCCGGCAAGGCTGCCCTCTGTCTCCTCTTCTCTATGTCCTCGCGTTGGAGCCCCTCCTGCGCAGGCTTAGGGATGAGGGGACAAGTCCGGCACTGCGCGGTATCCCATTCGTTGGCCGCATTGCGGCTAGGGTTTCCGCGTTCGCTGATGACGTCACAGTGTTTGTATCCCGCCGCAAGGATATAGAGGCTGTGAAAGAGGCGGTTGTCGAGTATGAGCGGATTGCAGGGGCCAAGGTCAATTTTGACAAAAGCGAAGGTTTGCGGCTTGGTGCTTGGAGGGGTAGCAATACTCTTCCAGGGCCCTTCCGCTGGAGTGACGGACCCATCCGCATCCTTGGGGTGTGGTTTGGGCCCGACCTCCAACTGGAGCGAAATTGGTCGGAAGTACAAGCTAAGGTGAATGCTCAGGTGGGAATCTGGCTTTCAAGGAGGTTGTCCTTAAAGGGCAGGGCTGAGGCGTGCGCCACGTACGTCTTTCCCCTGATCCTTTACCGATTGGCTGTACTTCCTCTGCCTAAGGCACGTCGGTTGGCACTGCAACAATCCCTCTCCAGATTGCTCTGGGGAGGTGCAAGGCCGATGGTCCGTAGGCAGGTCTGTATCCAACGTACTCGCAACGGGGGTCTGGGTATGCCTGATCTGGAGAGCCACTGGCTTGCTGAAAGACTTGCATATCTGGGCCGTGTCTTGACGGGGGACTCAGTGTGGAGACGAAAGGCGAGTCGGACTTTTCCTCGCCTCAAGTCAGACCCAAAGGCTGAAGGTCGACGTAAGCCTTTGGGCGAAGCACTGTTTGTCCGCGAGTGCCGAAAGGCCCTTCGTAACCTTCTTGGGTCCAGTGACCTTTCATGGCCTCGGAAGGAGCTGTATCGGGAATTAGTGGTGGGTTCCGCTTCTGATCCTCTCAGCGAGCGGCACGGCTGGACGGCGGAGGAGATCCGCTCTCACTGGAATTGGGCGCCAGGATCGAGCTTCTTGAACAACTCCGAGTTCTCGCTCACCTGGCGACTTGTTCGGAATGCGTTATCCCTTCGCGGCTTGAACTTCAAGGCGGGCCTGGCAGACATGCCTGATTGCACTCGCTGCGGCAGTGGCTTGGAAGAAACGGCTGAGCACGCCTTCTACTACTGCGAGCGAGTCCGTCCGTTTTGGGATCACGTCGGGGAGTGGACGGCTCGCATCGAACCCAAACAGCTCGTGCTGCTCGACGTTGGTTACGTCGTAGACAACGTTCTTCCTCCGTTTCACGGTGAGAAGCGTGTGGTGTTTCTCGCGATCCTAGCTGTAGCCCGAATGGTGATTTGGACGACGCGAAACAAGGGATTGTATGACGATGCAAACTTTTCTCATCGTGATCTGGTTTTGTATTTTCGGCATCAGCTGAGGGTCAAAATCAGATGCGATAGAAAACGCTTGGATCGCATAACATTCAGCAAAAGGTGGGTGACTGCAGCGAGCCTGGTCGTACGAAAGGGGGCAACGTTGGAGTCATCCTTCCCTCCTCTGCCGGCCCATGGCGTCTATGGTACGGGTCCTTAGGGACCCCATCCCTGGTAAGTAGAATTGTTTTTTCCCCCTTGTAACCTAGTTAGCAGTATGTTGTGTGTCATTGTCCCCGTCATCTAGTCGGTAGTTTCTCAAGATCTTCCCCCTCCCTATTATTTTTGTACCTCAACCCGAAGCCCAGCCCGCTTTTATTGAAGATCTTGAAAATTCATATGTAAAAAATCATATAATCTGCTTGTATCGACCCATACCACGCCCGACCCTTTATTTCTTTTATCTCTGTAGATTAGGATTCCCGCCCTACCTAGGGTAGGTCCGGCTTGTTTCCGGTTTCTTTCGACCCGGAAAACAGTCGGCCTCCAATTTTCTAGACGGGGGGATGGGAGGGAAACCAAACGGGGGATTTTTTTCCTTGTTTTCGTATATATATGTTTTTCGGGGTTTTTTCTCCCATTCCCATCATATCCATTGTAAAAAATCATACATTGTAAATAAAAATCATGCATCACTTTCGGGTTTTAAGTAGGACTTTTTCATAGAGCAAATGCGGTATTTTGGTGGTTGCTGCGTGCAAGGAGAAGGACAAGTGATTATATATTGTATTGTTGAATGGGTCGGCGAATGTGGCTAGCTAGGTTCCCCATAGAAAATATAGTTAAAGCATGACCGCTCCCTTCCCCTCCCCCAAAACCAAAAGGCCTCGTGCCTTCTTGTATTCTTTTACAAGGAATAAAGAACTCAGGAGCCAAGTGGAAGAAATATGTCAATATTGGTCAGTATGTCTTTAATTCCAATTTAAAATGCTGAATTTTACAAAATGTTATGCTGTATTTTGTTTGTAAAATAATGCTTAAACTATGCGTTTTAAATGTAAAGGCACGCTTACTCTACTGTAAAGCCAATTTGATATTAAGCCTATCCACATGTCAGCGAACAAGGCAGAATGTTTTTAAATATCTTCTATCGAATAATTTAAAAATTCGTAAAGAAAGCCCTAACAGTAGTTTAGAAGAAAAAGCCTAGAATGCTACTACAGCCCCCCCCCTCAGAAAAGGAAAAAGAAAAAAAAAAAAAAAAAAACCAACAAAAACGAATTGTCCCCTTCACCCCACTAGACCGCCCACAAAGCTACCTAAAATATCAGTAGTAAATAAAAGTCCCAACGAAGAAGACGTATTTGAACTCAGGAGCCAAGTGGCAACGGTTCCTCGCGCAGGAATTAGCCTACTCGTGATTTGAGCTCAGAATTGAATTCTTTCAGATTACTTTGTTTTATCTATGCTCTTTTTGGACTTTATTTTTGGAAAAAAACTTTTTGTGGTAAGACTAGATTTGACCTAATTTTAGTTATTTTTCTTTCTTTTTTGACGTCTTACCAATTTTTTCCTTTTACTTGAGTTTGACCTTCAGTCTAACTTTTTTCACTTTTGAATTTAACTTTTTGTCACTGGTCGGTCGTTTCTCACAGTTTTATAAATTTACTTTCTCATCCTTTCTGTCACTCCTATTTTGAGTGACTTTTTGGTCCTTGACATTGTCAGCCCCCCCCCCCTTTTTTTTTTTTTTTTTTTTTTTTTTTTTCACTAGGTCTGACTTTGTAATTTTACAGCAAAGGACCCACCTCTATAATTGGACTGTCACCTTCCTTTTTTCGCCTACCCTCCTGATTGCTTTTCCAATCATGGAGGGGAATACACGTACCCTACACGACCCTGAAAAAAATGAAAAAGAAGCCCCCCCTAAGCAGCCGGAAGCAACTAGCCTCATAGGAGCAAACTGGCCGTCACTACCAACTCCTTCAGAATCAGACAGCCCAATCCAGCCGGCACAAAAGGAAAAAAGCCCAGAAAAAACACCATGGAAGATAGAGGAAAGAAAACCGGAAGACCACGAAAAAAACCGGGTGGGCAAATATGCCCAGTATTTTAAGGGCAATGAAATTTTGCCCATACCGGAGATAATAGAAAAACTGGAACCAAGAATACTATCACTAGTAATAACCGACCTAAAAACAAGGCGGCTGGTTGGGCTGAAGAAGGAAGGATTTGAGGATCTTCTCCGGAAAGCAGGCGTCCCCTGCCAATACTTTTGTCGCAGAAGTTTTGCGACTTGGGACGTCCTGCTACCATCCAAAGAACAGGCAGCGAAAGCAGCATCCACAACCATAACCACCAAGTTCTTCCGGCTGCAACCGGAGTACATGGGGACCCGCAGGGTTCGTGTCACAGTGTGCAACGTCCCGGCGTTTATCACCGGGGAAGTGCTGGCCGCTTTCCTCAGCAAATTTGGACGAGTTGAGGAAAGCAATCTCCTAAGGTCAGCCGCCGGGACGGCCTGTGGCGACCATGTGTTCCGGATCTGCCTGGATAGGGAGGGCTTCCAAGCTATTCCGGAGGTCATCATTAGCAGAGAGAGGCAGATGATGGTGGTGGTGGAGGGACGAAGACCACGCTGTTGGAGCTGCAAGCAGCTGGGACACATTTCAAAGTTTTGTCCCCAAAAGGACCCAGCTAATGCTGCAGCTGCCACGGATACCACAGCAACTACGACCACAACAGCAACAATCACCACAGCCATCACCAGTAGCAAAACACCAGAAAAAGAGTCTGGTCAGGTCCAGCCCCCCAAAAATCCAGAGGAAGGCTGGACCGAAGTCACCAAAAAAAAGAAAAAGTCCCCAAAGAAAACAACAACTGCCTCTCCTGCTAAAAACGCCGACCCCGACTCACCAGCATTATCAACAACTGAACCCATACCACGGGACATTACAGAGCACACATCGATCCAAACAATCAAGGCCTCGTCTAGGAGGAAAGCTAAAGTCAAAACAACACCCACAACAGTACCCACTACTCCAGAAGCATCAGAGACAGCAATGGAAACGGCAATGAACCTAAAGAGGAGGAGAAATAGCGAGGAGGGAGCTGCTAAGAAAAAATGCTCAGGGCCACCCTGCCCGGAGGATCCATTAGAAGGCCCCTCCAACGCTTACCCCCCAAAACAGTCTCTCCACCAACAAGTTCCACTACATGTACCCCTCCTACCTCATTTTCCACCACTGTCTTTACCGCCACCTCCTCTGCCACTTCCGGCACTGCCTCCCCCTCAATACTGCATTCCGCAGAATGCTACCCTTGAGCCCCTACAACCCCCACAATATCTACAACCACCACAACCCCCATTGCCACCACCAAAGCCACCACAGCCTCCCCAACCACCCCAACCAATAGACCAAGAACATTCTAAACCACCCCACCATTTTCGCCAGCTGCCAAAAGTTCGCCCTCACCAAATCTTACACGTGGCGAGGTCCCACTCCCTGGAAAGGCAGCCATCCCCCAAATTCATCAGAACTCTATCTCTACCATCCTTGAGCCCATCCTCTTCACCAGAACTGTTCCCAGAACGAATTCCTACACCAGTATCAATAGCAGCAGATCCCCCAACTACGCCTTCCCGGCAGCAAGCAAAGGCAGCAAACAGTGCCGTCAAAGACCAATGCAGAAAAGCAACGGAGTTATGCTCAATAGAAACAGATTCAGTGAGAGATCATCAACTCCGGAAAATATTAAAACAGCTAATACAGCTGGAAAAAGTAGACAAGAAGAAAATTAGTAACCCGCTAAATTTTAAGAGTGCAGCCATGGTGACCACTTTCATCCGTTCAGCTGGTGACCGTACCAAGGGCGTATGGCAGTTCTTGGATACGGCCCGTCAGACTGACGCGGGTGTGAAGCTGGCGGAGTTGGAGCACTCCTCATTAAAAAGATGTCTACCATTCTGTTCAGGGAGGGTCCCCATTTTAGTTCATCCCTCCTTTTATAGGTCATTAAAAGTGCGGTTCCCGTTGGATGTTGGCGGCGTGTCCAGGGATGGCCAAGTAAACACTGAGCTCGGCACCGGCTCCTTGAGACAGGCGGTCGGCATCCTTACCCCCGAGGATTTCCGGCCCATAGTCGACACTGAATAAGGTAAGTCGGATTGATGGCTTTAAACGTTGCCAGTTTGAATGTGAGGGGACTGAGGGATTCAAGCAAGTGTGCGCGCTTGCTTGGTGAACTCAAGAACCTCTGCGTAGATGTTGCTGCAGTGCAGGAGACCCACTTCACTTGCGAGGCTGACTGTCGGGTGCTGGAAAGCGACTTTAACGTTTTCTCAGCATACGGCAGCAACTTCAGCGCTGGGGTCTCCTTGCTAGTTGGACGCAGCCTTGATGCTGATGTTGACGTTGTTTTTGCAGGTGACGGGGGCCGGTTGGTTGTGGCCGATGTTGCCGTGAAAAGTTTCAAGTTTCGTCTGGTTGCGGTTTATGCGCCCAATATCGTTGCGGAGAGGGTTTCCTTTTTTCGTCGGTTGGCGCCGTTCCTGGACGATACGAAGCGGCTAGTCTTAATGGGTGATTGGAATGCGATCCTTGATCCCAAGATAGATAAGGTCGGGCGGGGAGCTAGGCGTGCGGGAAGGTGTGATAGCAGCCTTGTCGGCTTCGTGACTCGTCACGGTCTCGTCGACAGGTTTCGTCTTGATCACCCAGGGCGGGAGATGTGGACGTGGCTAGATAGCTCGCCCTCTGCCAAAGTAGGCTCCTACTTGGACAGAGTGTTAGTGAGAAGAGCTGACATTGATTTTGTTAGTTGTCCCACGTTCCACTTGATAGCGTGGACTGACCATAAACTCACTAGAGTCAGTCTGCGGTTAGCAAATAGGCCTAGTCTAGCCGGCTACTGGAAGTTCAATACCTCCTTACTGGAGATACGGGACTTCCGGGATCGGCTGGAATCCCTAATTCAGCGGGCGTTAGTGGGGGCGGTTACCGGGAATAGGTGGTGGGTTTCTCTTAAGCACAGGATTAGAGATTTCGCCACCAAATACGGTCGACGGCTCAACTTAGATAGGACCGCGGAGGCGAAATCTATAGATGATAGACTCTCGCGGGCGGTGGCTGGGGGGGACTCCCTAGGTGTAGAGCTAGCTAGGAGGGACCTTGAGCGTGAGAGTAGCGAGCGCTACAAGGGATCAGTAGTTAGATCTAGGCTAAAAAGAGTTCTCAACGAAGCTGTGAAATCGAACGCGACTGCGCGTGAAGAAGAAGTGCGAAGGTTCCCCGATCGGTACATCGCATCTGTGAAGACCCCGGACGGGCGTCTGCTGCGATCGGGTCGTGAGATACGTGACGCCTTTCGGGCGCACTTTCGGGATCGCTTTGCCCGCTGCACTGATCTCCCGCTCCGGGAGTTTCGTAGCTATCTGGCCGACTTCCCCCGCCTTGGGGCGGCTGAAGCGGCTAGCTGCGAGGGTGTGGTTACTGAATGCGAAGTCCGTGACGCGTTGAAGCAGGTCGGCCTGAACAAGTCGCCGGGACTAGATGGTTTGCCCTACGAAGTGTACTTGAGGATGTCGCACATGTTTGTGCCTATTCTGACGGATATGTTCAACCATTGGTTCGCCCAGGGAGCCATCCCTGGTAGCGTTACCAAGGGCGTGATCACATTGCTGAAGAAAGGTGGCAGGCATGTTTGGGAGGGTTTAGACGATTACAGGCCCATAACTCTGCTTAACACAGAGTTAAAGATTTTGGCCCGGGTCTTAGCGAATCGTTTACAGCTTGTCATTAGCGATCTGATCGGCCCCGAGCAGACCTTTGCTGTGAAGGGAAGATCGATCCAGGACAACCTGCACTTGATTCGCGAGGTCCTAGAGGGGATAAAAGACGACACCGAATCCGCGCTGATCAGTTTAGATCAGTCCAAGGCCTTCGACAGGGTTGACCATCGGTTCTTGGCGTCTGTTTTGGAGACTGCCGGATTCGAACCGGAGTTCCGCAGATGGATTAGCATGATGTACCACAACCCTCAGGCAGTGGTGCAGGTGAACGGAAGGCGTTCGGGGGTGATCGCGATCGAGCGTTCGGTCCGGCAAGGCTGCCCTCTGTCTCCTCTTCTCTATGTCCTCGCGTTGGAGCCCCTCCTGCGCAGGCTTAGGGATGAGGGGACAAGTCCGGCACTGCGCGGTATCCCATTCGTTGGCCGCATTGCGGCTAGGGTTTCCGCGTTCGCTGATGACGTCACAGTGTTTGTATCCCGCCGCAAGGATATAGAGGCTGTGAAAGAGGCGGTTGTCGAGTATGAGCGGATTGCAGGGGCCAAGGTCAATTTTGACAAAAGCGAAGGTTTGCGGCTTGGTGCTTGGAGGGGTAGCAATACTCTTCCAGGGCCCTTCCGCTGGAGTGACGGACCCATCCGCATCCTTGGGGTGTGGTTTGGGCCCGACCTCCAACTGGAGCGAAATTGGTCGGAAGTACAAGCTAAGGTGAATGCTCAGGTGGGAATCTGGCTTTCAAGGAGGTTGTCCTTAAAGGGCAGGGCTGAGGCGTGCGCCACGTACGTCTTTCCCCTGATCCTTTACCGATTGGCTGTACTTCCTCTGCCTAAGGCACGTCGGTTGGCACTGCAACAATCCCTCTCCAGATTGCTCTGGGGAGGTGCAAGGCCGATGGTCCGTAGGCAGGTCTGTATCCAACGTACTCGCAACGGGGGTCTGGGTATGCCTGATCTGGAGAGCCACTGGCTTGCTGAAAGACTTGCATATCTGGGCCGTGTCTTGACGGGGGACTCAGTGTGGAGACGAAAGGCGAGTCGGACTTTTCCTCGCCTCAAGTCAGACCCAAAGGCTGAAGGTCGACGTAAGCCTTTGGGCGAAGCACTGTTTGTCCGCGAGTGCCGAAAGGCCCTTCGTAACCTTCTTGGGTCCAGTGACCTTTCATGGCCTCGGAAGGAGCTGTATCGGGAATTAGTGGTGGGTTCCGCTTCTGATCCTCTCAGCGAGCGGCACGGCTGGACGGCGGAGGAGATCCGCTCTCACTGGAATTGGGCGCCAGGATCGAGCTTCTTGAACAACTCCGAGTTCTCGCTCACCTGGCGACTTGTTCGGAATGCGTTATCCCTTCGCGGCTTGAACTTCAAGGCGGGCCTGGCAGACATGCCTGATTGCACTCGCTGCGGCAGTGGCTTGGAAGAAACGGCTGAGCACGCCTTCTACTACTGCGAGCGAGTCCGTCCGTTTTGGGATCACGTCGGGGAGTGGACGGCTCGCATCGAACCCAAACAGCTCGTGCTGCTCGACGTTGGTTACGTCGTAGACAACGTTCTTCCTCCGTTTCACGGTGAGAAGCGTGTGGTGTTTCTCGCGATCCTAGCTGTAGCTAGAATGGTGATTTGGACGACGCGAAACAAGGGATTGTATGACGATGCAAACTTTTCTCATCGTGATCTGGTTTTGTATTTTCGGCATCAGCTGAGGGTCAAAATCAGATGCGATAGAAAACGCTTGGATCGCATAACATTCAGCAAAAGGTGGGTGACTGCAGCGAGCCTGGTCGTACGAAAGGGGGCAACGTTGGAGTCATCCTTCCCTCCTCTGCCGGCCCATGGCGTCTATGGTACGGGTCCTTAGGGACCCCATCCCTGGTAAGTAGAATTGTTTTTTCCCCTTTGTAACCTAGTTAGCAGTATGTTGTGTGTCATTGTCCCCGTCATCTAGTGGGTAGTTTCTCAAGATCTTCCCCCTCCCAATTATTTTTGTACCTCAACCCGAAGCCCAGCCCGCTTTTATTGAAGATCTTGAAAATTCATATGTAAAAAATCATATAATCTGCTTGTATCGACCCATACCGCGCCCGACCCTTTATTTCTTTTATCTCAGTAGATTAGGATTCCCGCCCTACCTAGGGTAGGTCCGGCTTGTTTCCGGTTTCTTTCGACCCGGAAAACAGTCGGCCTCCAATTTTCTAGACGGGGGGATGGGAGGGAAACCAAATTGGGGATTTTTTCCTTGTTTTCGTGTATATATGTTTTTCGGGGTTTTTTCTCCCATTCCCATCATATCCATTGTAAAAAATCATACATTGTAAATAAAAATCATGCATCACTTTCGGGTTTTAAGTAGGACTTTTTCATAGAGCAAATGCGGTATTTTGGTGGTTGCTGCGTGCAAGGAGAAGGACGAGTGATTATATATTGTATTGTTGAATGGGTCGGCGAATGTGGCTAGCTAGGTTCCCCATAGAAAATATAGTTAGAGCATGACCGCTCCCTTCCCCTCCCCCAAAACCAAAAGGCCTCGTGCCTTCTTGTATTTTTTTTACAAGGAATAAAGAACTCAGGAGCCAAGTGGAGGAAATATGTCAATATTGGTCAGTATGTCTTTAATTCCAATTTAAAATGCTGAATTTTACAAAATGTTATGCTGTATTTTGTTTGTAAAATAATGCTTAAACTATGCGTTTTAAATGTAAAGGCACGCTTACTCTACTGTAAAGCCAATTTGATATTAAGCCTATCCACATGTCAGCGAACAAGGCAGAATGTTTTTAAATATCTTCTATCGAATAATTTAAAAATTCGTAAAGAAAGCCCTAACAGTAGTTTAGAAGAAAAAGCCTAGAATGCTACTACAGCCCCCCCCTCAGAAAAGGAAAAAGAAAAAAAAAAAAAAAAAAACCAACAAAAACGAATTGTCCCCTTCACCCCACTAGACCGCCCCCAAAGCTACCTAAAATATCAGTAGTAAATAAAAGTCCCAACGAAGAAGACGTATTTGAACTCAGGAGCCAAGTGGAAGAAATATGTCAATATTGGTCAGTATGTCTTTAATTCCAATTTAAAATGCTGAATTTTACAAAATGTTATGCTGTATTTTGTTTGTAAAATAATGCTTAAACTATGCGTTTTAAATGTAAAGGCACGCTTACTCTACTGTAAAGCCAATTTGATATTAAGCCTATCCACATGTCAGCGAACAAGGCAGAATGTTTTTAAATATCTTCTATCGAATAATTTAAAAATTCGTAAAGAAAGCCCTAACAGTAGTTTAGAAGAAAAAGCCTAGAATGCTACTACAGCCCCCCCCCTCAGAAAAGGAAAAAAAAAAAAAAAAAAACCAACAAAAACGAATTGTCCCCTTCACCCCACTAGACCGCCCCCAAAGCTACCTAAAATATCAGTAGTAAATAAAAGTCCCAACGAAGAAGACGTATTTGAACTCAGGAGCCAAGTGGAAGAAATATGTCAATATTGGTCAGTATGTCTTTAATTCCAATTTAAAATGCTGAATTTTACAAAATGTTATGCTGTATTTTGTTTGTAAAATAATGCTTAAACTATGCGTTTTAAATGTAAAGGCACGCTTACTCTACTGTAAAGCCAATTTGATATTAAGCCTATCCACATGTCAGCGAACAAGGCAGAATGTTTTTAAATATCTTCTATCGAATAATTTAAAAATTCGTAAAGAAAGCCCTAACAGTAGTTTAGAAGAAAAAGCCTAGAATGCTACTACAGCCCCCCCCCTCAGAAAAGGAAAAAAAAAAAAAAAAAAAAAAAACCAACAAAAACGAATTGTCCCCTTCACCCCACTAGACCGCCCCCAAAGCTACCTAAAATATCAGTAGTAAATAAAAGTCCCAACGAAGAAGACGTATTTGAACTCAGGAGCCAAGTGGAAGAAATATGTCAATATTGGTCAGTATGTCTTTAATTCCAATTTAAAATGCTGAATTTTACAAAATGTTATGCTGTATTTTGTTTGTAAAATAATGCTTAAACTATGCGTTTTAAATGTAAAGGCACGCTTACTCTACTGTAAAGCCAATTTGATATTAAGCCTATCCACATGTCAGCGAACAAGGCAGAATGTTTTTAAATATCTTCTATCGAATAATTTAAAAATTCGTAAAGAAAGCCCTAACAGTAGTTTAGAAGAAAAAGCCTAGAATGCTACTACAGCCCCCCCCCCTCAGAAAAGGAAAAAAAAAAAAAAAAAAAAAAAAACCAACAAAAACGAATTGTCCCCTTCACCCCACTAGACCGCCCCCAAAGCTACCTAAAATATCAGTAGTAAATAAAAGTCCCAACGAAGAAGACGTATTTGAACTCAGGAGCCAAGTGGAAGAAATATGTCAATATTGGTCAGTATGTCTTTAATTCCAATTTAAAATGCTGAATTTTACAAAATGTTATGCTGTATTTTGTTTGTAAAATAATGCTTAAACTATGCGTTTTAAATGTAAAGGCACGCTTACTCTACTGTAAAGCCAATTTGATATTAAGCCTATCCACATGTCAGCGAACAAGGCAGAATGTTTTTAAATATCTTCTATCGAATAATTTAAAAATTCGTAAAGAAAGCCCTAACAGTAGTTTAGAAGAAAAAGCCTAGAATGCTACTACAGCCCCCCCCCCCTCAGAAAAGGAAAAAAAAAAAAAAAAAAAAAAAAACCAACAAAAACGAATTGTCCCCTTCACCCCACTAGACCGCCCCCAAAGCTACCTAAAATATCAGTAGTAAATAAAAGTCCCAACGAAGAAGACGTATTTGAACTCAGGAGCCAAGTGGAAGAAATATGTCAATATTGGTCAGTATGTCTTTAATTCCAATTTAAAATGCTGAATTTTACAAAATGTTATGCTGTATTTTGTTTGTAAAATAATGCTTAAACTATGCGTTTTAAATGTAAAGGCACGCTTACTCTACTGTAAAGCCAATTTGATATTAAGCCTATCCACATGTCAGCGAACAAGGCAGAATGTTTTTAAATATCTTCTATCGAATAATTTAAAAATTCGTAAAGAAAGCCCTAACAGTAGTTTAGAAGAAAAAGCCTAGAATGCTACTACAGCCCCCCCCCTCAGAAAAGGAAAAAGAAAAAAAAAAAAAAAAAACCAACAAAAACGAATTGTCCCCTTCACCCCACTAGACCGCCCCCAAAGCTACCTAAAATATCAGTAGTAAATAAAAGTCCCAACGAAGAAGACGTATTTGAACTCAGGAGCCAAGTGGAAGAAATATGTCAATATTGGTCAGTATGTCTTTAATTCCAATTTAAAATGCTGAATTTTACAAAAGCATAGGCCTCCATGTTAATGCACACAAAACGGAATATATGTGCTATAACCAAACGGGGGACATCTCCACTCTAGAAGGAACCCCTCTTAAACTAGTAGACAAATTCACGTACCTAGGAAGCAGCGTCGAATCAACCGAAAAGGACATCGAAACGAGGTTAACGAAAGCATGGACAGCTATCAATAGGCTATCGACTATATGGAAATCAGACCTAACCGATAAAATGAAACGCAGTTTCTTCCAGGCAGCGGTCACATCGATACTGCTATATGGATTCACTACATGGACGCTAACAAAACGGCTGGAGAAGAAACTAGATGGCAATTACACAAGAATGCTGCGTGCAATCCTCAACAAGTCCTGGCAGCAACACCCCACAAGACACCAACTGTACGGACACCTGCCCCCTATCACGAAATCTATTCAAGTTAGGCGAACCAGACATGCAGGACATTGCTGGAGAAGCAGAGATGAACTCATAAGAGATGTACTCTTATGGATCCCCACACACGGCCGCGCAAAAGCAGGACGACCAGCACGAACGTACATTCAGCAGCTATGTGAGGATACAGGTTGTTGTCCTGAAGACCTACCTAGGGCGATGAACGATAGGGAGGAGTGGCGAGAGAGGGTCAGGGATATCCGTGCTGCCAGCACGATATGATGATGATGATCTAATATAAATAATTTTACACATATATACGATAATAGCTATTCCTGTCTAATACAAATTATTGCACGTCTATATGATATGAAGTATTCCCATCTAATACAAATAATCTTGCGCACATATATGATATTGAGTATTTCTATCTAATACAAATAATTGCACGCATATATATTATTGCACAGTCGGCTGGGGCTGTAGAATACACCGACTGCTTCTCTGCTGAGGTATAAGACCTCTCAATGAGTGTCCTGGATATGAGACTTAACAATCTGATGGTGAGGTTCTAGTTATGCGGAATCTTTGGGGAATGCAGAGTACCACTTCATTGCCATAGATTCCAGGTTCACTCTGGCCCGGAGTGGTAGCACCTGATAGGCTCTTATCTATGGGTAAAATAAAACTGAACTATACCTATATGCTAAACTGAATTGACATTGAAACTTTGTGTAAACAAAAAAATATACTTATTCTAAACTGAATTGTTTGAAATAGAACTGTTTATATGTATTAAAATGGATTTGCAATTAAATAACCTTCAATGGTTGATGTGCCATAAAACCAACGGAAACAAAACCAAACATAAAATATTAGGTATTCCTAATACAAAGAATTGCACATATATATGATATCAGGTATACCTATCTGATAAAAATAATTGCACACATATATGATATCAGGTATACCTATCTAATCCAAAGAATTGCACACATATATGATATCAGGTATACCTATCTGATAAAAATAATTGCACACATATATGATATCAGGTATACCTATCTAATACAAATAATTGCACACTTTTGATATCAGGTATACCTTTCTAATACAAATAATTGCACATATATATGATATCAGGTATACCTATCTAATACAAATAATTGCACAGATATATGATATCAGGTATACCTATCTGATACAAATAATTCCACACTTATGATATCAGGTATACCTATCTAATACAAATAATTGTACACATATATGATATCAGGTATACCTATCTAAAACAAATATTTAACAGATCTATTCAATACATAGATAAGACACTGATTGGTACTTTTGCTCAGGATCGGGGTAGACTTGGGAGTAATAGCCATAAAAGGGTACTGCACACTCTCAGGAAGTCCAAAACTGAAGTCCTAACATGAGCTGCAGTTTAGTCTTATATCCAGGACTCTCCATTTATTTAAGTATTTGCCTTAATATTATTCCATTATTGTACTTATAAATGAAGATTTTCGAAACAGAAAATATTAGATTTCGAAATCCTAGAAATAATTATTATTACTTGGATCTATATAAAACAACTTTAAGATCAGGCATTTGGGGGTTCATTCTTCATAACATTTTATGGGTTATCAGTTCTGAAAAGAATTCTTTGAACAAAAAGATAAAGAAAAAACGAATTGCATTTTCCTGGTGATGACCAACGATCGAACTTCGCACAGAAAGATTCAAAAGTAACTAAATATTCAAAAATGTTACTTCTTTTTATCAACCAGTCAATCAGCCAATCAATCACTCAGCCAAATAACGAATCAATCAGACAACCAACCAAGATAATAACCAATTAACCAACCAACTAACCAACTAAATTTACAAACCAAGCAAATAACAATCAACTAACCAATCAAGTAACCAACCAAATAACCAACCAATCAAACAGACAACCAAATAACCAATCAACCCAATAACCAACCAGTCAACCAACAAAATAAACAACCAATCAGACAACCAAACAAGCAAATAACCAATCAACCAAACAACCAACCAACCAACCATACAAACAAATACCCAATTAATCAATCAGCCAACCAGTCAGCCAACCAGCCAAATAAACAAGTAATCAATTAACCAACCAACCAACAAAATTAGCCCTGTCTCTCCTCCTTTCCCAGAAGTTCCTGATTGGATTTAAGTAGAGACTTTGGGTACGCCATCTTCTGGCTTCCATATTTTCTTCAATAAATATTTCACTCGTTTAGGAGATGGTGTCTTGCATAAAAATGACTAACTGGTTAGAAAACGCTTGTCAAAAAGAAATGATATGTGCCTTCAATAAACTTAGATATACATTATCATTTATCGGTGCATTAATTCTCGAAATAGATATAACACATATAGTGAAAAGTATCCACTGTACTATAACTCCCCACCCATTTCAAAATGATCAAACTTTGCTTTAGGTCTATCATAAGTCAGTTAGAACTTTGATTTCGTTCCATAACCTTGTTTCATATTATCTTCCATGGGTTAAATTTTATTACGGAGTTATTTGCTCATCACAAGACGGTATAAAAGCATATAAATTAATGTTTGCCTTAGGCATTACTTATAACTTATCAAATGTCTTCCTATGAAATGAACTATCCGGAAATCAATCGTGTCACTCTCATCCCTCATCCCGAGTCTGTAAGTCTGAAGGCAATGTTTTCTACTTTAATCGACTCTATTATGAAGTATTAAGAGCAATAATCTAAGCACATCGACATCTATTGGGGATGAGAAGTTTCTTGAACAGATCAAGTATCAGTTCCACTGTTTTTGCACATGTTTAGTATTATTCCAGTTTTGTTTTTGTTTTTTGTCCGAATCTGATGTTAGTTTTCACAGATCTAATATTATTTCTAGCTTTATTTTGCATGGATCTGGTCTTATTTCCAGTTTTTTGCATGGATCTGGTCTTATTTCCTTTTTTATTTTTTTGCGCATATCTAGTCTTATTTCCATTTTTAGTATGGATCTAGTCTTATTTCCATTTTTTGCATGGATCTAGTCTTATTTACAGGTTTATTTGCATGGATCTAGTGTTATTTCTATTAATTTTCTTTGCACAGATATAGTCTTATTTCTATTTTTTGCATGGATCTAGCCTTATTTACATTTTTTGGCATGTATCTAGTATTATTTCCAGTTTTTTTTGCATGGATCTAGTCGTACTTTTATTTTTTGCAGGGATCTAGCCTTATTTCCAGGGTATATTTGCATGGATCTAGTCGTAATTCTATTTTTTTGCATGGATCTAGTCTTATTTCCAGGATATTTTTTTGCATGGATCTAGTGTTATTTCTATTGATTTTTTTTTGCACAGATATAGTCTTATTTCCATTTTTTGCATGAATCTAGACTTATTTCCAGTTTTTTTTTTTGCATGGATCGAGTGTTATTTCTATTAATTTTTTTTGCACAGATATAGTCTTATTTCCATTTTTTTGCATGGATCTAGACTTATTTCCAGTTTTTTTTTGCATGGATCGAGTGTTATTTCTATTAATTTTTTTTTTGCACAGATATAGTCTTATTTCCATTTTTTGCATGGATCTAGACTTATTTCCAGTTTTTTTTTTTTTTGCATGGATCTAGTGATATTTCAATATATCTTTTTTTGCACAGATATAGACTTATTTTCATTTTTTGAATGGATCAAGTGTTATTTTCATTTTTTTTTTGTCGGATCTAGTATTATTTTTAGATTTTTTGCACGGATCTTGTGTTATTTTCTGATTTTCTGAGGTATTGATGTTGTGTTATTCCCTGTTATTTTGCACAGATCTAATATTTCCAGTTTTTTTATCAATCGTTAAAATTTTTTGTTTTGTTCTCTAACTTTGTTGCCTATAATCTTACAAACAATCTCAATAAGATTTAAATTGGGATTTCTACTCAAAGGTTATTGACCGAAACAGACACTTGACGAGAAGATAACGACTTTAATGTTTTCTTCAAAAAAATTATTCACTTATTTTGCAGTGCAGCACTAGTTGGGTAATTTTTAAAAATATTTCCACATCGTCAGTATTTTTGGACTTGGAATTCTAGAATTAATAAAAGAAAGAACGATAACTCGGGTATAGGTAAATTAGAATGGCAATCCTCTCGTCTAGATAGGCAACTTGGACTGAATTAACACAAAAATAGGATTGGAGTTCTTAAGGCAGTTTGATGTTGTCTTCAGTTTAATTCAGGCAACTTTTGCAAAGACACTGATGCCAAGTTTTATTGGGCATTTATTTGTTTATCTTCTCTGATAAAACATAATTACGTTCCGAGCATTATAATATTTGAATAAATCTAATCTATATTCGTGTTTAAATTGTTGTGAGAAAGCGTAACTACTTACCGAGCATCATAATATTTGAATAAATATAACTTAAATTTCACTTTATATCGTCTCTGGTAAAGCGTAATTATATTCTGAGTTCTCTAATATTTGTATATAGGTCAACTTTTAAAGACCCAATTTTTAAGCAAAAAATTGTTTGCCAATACATAAGTAATGAATTTGTAAGCTTGAAATAAAAACATAATAGGAATTAAGCTAAACGTTTCAAAATTCCATAAATGCATTATTTCATCACCGTAGATCAAGGATCGACCGTTACTCAATATCGACTTTTACACGAGTATAGACGGTAATGAGTCTTTTTAAAAGTATTTATTGGTTGCTATCAAATTTTAGTGAATAATGTAGAGGTTTTCTATACTTCTGTGATATATTACTCTAATCTGACATGCTTTGGGCACTCGTTATTCTTTTGATACGAATATTCATCATTGACTCAATAAGAAAAGGTGTTAGACTTTGCTGTTTAACGGCATATCAACTCCTTATTGATTATTTAAAGCCAAAGTTTGATAACAATCATAAATATTTTTTTAATGTTCCGCTGAATTTTTAAAAATATTGCACCTTTTTTTATCCATAATTCTTTGTTTGCACACAGTCATTTGCTTTCAAGTAACTAATTATAATCATTCGAAAACGAATATAGCTCCAAGAAATGATTCTTAATACGAAAAATTTCCGTACAGTTATTTTGCATGAAGTATTACCGAGACAAATAATTTTGAAATAAATCTACTTGACTCAGGGATGGCATCGTAACAGGTACTACCTCTTCTGGTCGGAGTAATGGTAATTACAATGGCATTAATGGCAACGATCATATAGTCCAGACTCCAAAAACTCCAGATTCGAAGCCTCAGCACCAAATGCAATTTTGGATCATATACAGGATACTTCGTTTGGAGGTGTCTTACCTCTTTGCAGAGGATATATATATATATATATATATATATATATATATATATATATATATATATATATATATAGAGAGAGAAAGAAAGAGACAGACACAGACAGACAGAGAAGGAAACAGATACAAAGGAAAAAAAAGAGATAGAGAGGAAAAAGTGAAAGAAAGAGAAAGATAATAACTCAGTTGATGTAGCTGCCGCTCATCTTTATGCTTGTAACTCAATAATTCCCACCGATTGGGTCGTGTGTCTAGAATATATATATATATATATATATATATATATATTTCGGTTTTTATAAACATTCATCAGAACTTTAAAATAGTGAAGCAAGTGACGAAGTCCTGACAAAGCTTCATTAAAACCGAAAAATCGACTTTCCTTCTAATAAACTTTTCAATTTTGACTTACCTTGTTTCTAATATTTCTCCATACAGTCGGATTCCTTTCCATTATTTACTATATATACGTATGTTTGTGTGTGTGTGTGTGTGTGTGTGTTAGAGATGACCGTTGAAGCCACTGGGTTCCTCTATTAACAGTGAGTATTGATGATATTGTTGTTCCTCTTTCGGAAAGAATGAGGAATTCTCATTAGCATTTCATGGTTAACAAGCGGTCCATGATGTTATTGATGCTTCTATTTAGAAATGGCTATGATATTTCAATTAGTATTTCAGTTTTCTTCATTATATATATTGCTTATTTACAACCCTACAAAATTTATCATTCAGTTGGAAATTGGACAGGAAATTGCTTTATTCGTTAAGGTAGTGCGTTTTCAGAGAATTACTTTAATCAACTTGAAGTTATGACGTCACGCTTTTATGGACCACGATTGCATGCATACAAACTTAAAAACTGACTGTGTATCGTATCCAGCCCAATGAGGCAGTTTTGGGTAAATTGTTACATTTGAGTATAATTACCAATAAATAGTATTTCACAGTTTTCTTTGTTTTATAGATTGCCTATTTACAACCCTAGAAAATTATCATTCAGTTGGAAATTGGACAGGAAATTGCTTTATTCGTTAAAGTAGTGCATTTTCAGTGAATTATTTTAATCAACTTGAAGTTATGACGTCACGCTTTTATGGACCACGATTGCATGCATACAAACTTAAAAACTGACTGTGTATCGCATCCAGCCCAATGAGGCAGTTTTGGGTAAATTGATACATTTGAGTATAATTCAAAACCACAAATAAGAATGGAATAGGTTCTTTTATCGTTTCTTTTTTTATGATAAAAATGTTAAGTTCAGATCCTTTTCTTAATATCTTGTAAATTAATTCTGCGTAATGAGGTCTTATCTGAACTGATACTGTCAGTACCGGGCTCTTTTTATTTCCTGTCTGGTCACTTCCATCTCCGCTGATTCATGGCTTTTATTTTTGGTTCATAACAAAGATTAAGTTTGCTTTTTGTAGCTGTTTTTTTTTTTTCTAAAAAGATTTTTGCTTTTTATCTGGTAACTTCAACTGTCAACTTACTCCCACCAACCCATATTCAACCACAGAAGGAATATATTCGTACCAACTAAGTATAAACACAATTTGGGTGAACCTCCCGTCGGCAGGGTTTAGAATATGCTGACTGTAGCCTTTGCAGAGGTTTGAGACCTCTAAAAAATGTGGTGAACTGGGTTTAACACTAAACTGCATGCAATGTTGAGGTTTTATTTCTGGAGATCTGGAAAGTGTGAAGAACCCCTCCATTACTATTACTTCTAGTTCCACTCTGACTAAACCATATACTCAATTTGAGTCAGCATTGGAGGTGCCCGTGGTGTAATGGTTATCGTCGTAGGAAATGAACACGGCGACACGAGTTCAAATCCTGGACGAGACAGATTGCATTTCACATAGCACTAATACCCTTGGGAAAGGTATGAATCCAATTATTCTCCCTCCAGCTATGGGTAAATGGTAGGGCAGACTAGGTTCTTCAGCCTTGGGGAGGCAACTAGTCTAGGAGAATGAAAACTCTGAATTCAAACCTGTGAAACTCCACTTAAGAATTGACCTTGTGTCATATCCTGCCCGAGCGGAGGGGTTGGTAAATATGGGTATTGGTTTACAGCATGGCTTCTTCAAAGTTTCCTTCGATCCAATCATTGTAAGCAAATCTAATTTCCATTCACCCCCAAATAAATCGATCGATTTTTCACAACATTTTTTCTTAGTCGTATTTGATGCAATGAAGAGATTTGATTTTATAAATGTTTTCGGTTTCAAGATCAATATTTTTTAAATACAGAAAAGTTATTATGAATGGAAAATTGAATTATATAAAAACATCCACACTAATAAATATCTGGCTATACTGAAACTGATTTAAGAAGTTTAAATCCGGATCCTTTCGGTCAGAGCGGGATTTTTGATAAATAATAATTTAATTTTAATTTAATTCATCAAAAATCTGTTAACTTGGCTATTCAGGTAATGTATTTTGATTTTGCTTTTTCATTTTTCTTTTTTAAAGTAATATTTCTATTCTTATTAATTATTCTTTTATCCAAAAGACACCACAAAAGCTATTATAAAAAGGGATATTTTAGAATTTAGCAATTTTATTGAATAACTCGTTTAAAATATAATTGCTTTTAAATGTTTTCTTTCGTGAAAATATGATTACATGCATCGTTTGCCACGCTTAAAATTTCTGTTATTAACACCTATTTGCAGATATCAATTCTCAAAATGGAGAGACGGCAATCAGCTAAAAAACGGCAATAATCGTGTACACACACACACACACATATATATATATATATATATATATATATATATATATATATATATATATATATATATATAACCCATAACCAAGTACACTCTACAAATTCTTTTACAAAATAAAATTAATTTTTTCTATATTGAATATACCGAGATTTTAATATTTCTGGTGGAATATTATGCAGTCCAAATGGATATATATATATATATATATATATGTATATGTATATATATATATATATATATATATACGAGGTGCCTTCAATAAGCTTCCAGACTTTTTTCGTATGGGCACCTTTATGGATAGTACATACATAAAACTCCAGTCCCCTTCGAAGTAATCTCCTCCGGCTGCAATGCACTTGTTGTATCGTTCCAACAACTTCTGGAAGGCCCCATGGAAGTCCTCTTGTGTGAGCATGTCATTGACCTTCGTTACAGCCTCTTTCACCTCCTCAATTGTCTCATAAAGACAGCCTCTAAGGTTTTCCTTGACCTTAGAGAATAACCAAAAGTCACAGGGAGCAAGGTCTGGACGATAGGAAGGGTGAGGAAGTGTCTTGATGCCTATCTTGGTCAAGTAATTTGTGACAAGGATGGAGTTGTGGACTGGTTCATTGTCCTGGTTGAAATGCCACTGAGCCGATTTGAAGAGTGCTGGCCTCTTCCCAAGGAATCTCTTCCTGAACTCCTTTAAAACCTCAACATAGTATTCCTTATTGACTGTCTGTCCAGTGGGAACCCAGTGCATCTAGATCATACTAGTTCTGTTAAAAAAAGGTTCATCAAAAGTTTGTGGGTGGATTTGCTCTGTCTGGCCTTGTTGGGTCTGGGAGAGCCAGCATGCTTCCACTGGGAACTCTATCTCTTGGTCTTGGAAGCATTCCATTTGTTTCTGTGGCATTTTTTCCAAGTTTAAAACACAATTTTATTGCATATCGTTCTTCTCAAGTGTCCTCACGTCCAGATTGCATTATTGAAATTCACCAGCTGTGGCAATCAGGCTTTAGTAGGGTGTATTCCAATTCCTGCTGTAGCTGTTCATTTGAACGTGAAATCATAAAAATTGGTCAGTCATCTCATAAGAATTTTCAAGAGTCTACGCCAATTTTAAATGCCCATACGAAAAAAGTCAGTAAACTTATCATATGCACCTCTTATATATAACCCCGGTATATTCGATAGAGAAGAAAATTAACTTTTTTAGAGTAAAATATTGCTGATAGATCACGTGTAGATTTTAGGATAGCCTAGATATAGTCCACGGTGTTTGGTAACTGTCATTTTATCGCCTAGACGATCACCTTACCCAACTCTTGGTCAGAAGATAAAATATAATGGGAATTTTTCAAATCTTTTGCTATGTCAGTACTACTGTATGGCTGCACCACCTGGCGCAGTCAGAGAAAAAGCTTGACGGGAACTATACAAGGATGCTAAGTGCTTTTTTGAACAAATCCTGGAAGCAGTACTCTACAAAATTGTAGCTGCACAGCCACTAACCTCCTATTTCATAAACCATCCAAGACGAACAAGAAATGCTGGGCACAGTTGGAGATACAGGGACGAAATCACCAGAGAAGTTCTCCAACGATAGCTGACCAGCAAAGACATTATTTCATGAGCTCGTTGCGGACACTGGATTCCGGTTAGACGACATGCGAAGAGCCGAGGACGATTGGTACGGACGGAGAGAGAGAGAGAGAGAGAGAAAGAGAGAGAGAGAGGAACTGTACTTGCAGTAGAGGTTAATAATGGTGATAAATTTCTTGAACATGTTCAAACGCTCAAAGATTTTACGACATTGAGAATTCTTTGTGACCATTTTGACGAATCTCTGAAATAAAGTAAAGACGCAAGCAAGGTTTGATTCCATCTTATATTACGCACATCCAAATTCCATCATCATTTTATGTATAAGTTGATTTTCTTGATAGGAAAACTGAAAATTAGAAACAAATTTTCTAGAGTAACTTATGTTATCCAACCCATCCATTCTTTCTTTCATTTCATCTTTCCTCTTCTAGATTGGCCGACTGGTACCTTGCGCGTTTGAAAAACTGTGAAGTCACACAGAGGCGGGTGGGAAAAGGGGTAACGGAACTTAGCCATTTCGTTATCAAATTTGCTGGAAGGCCGGATGCTGTGCAATGGAATTCTGATATACAAAGATGTAAATAAAACAAAAAGTACAACAACCAAAGCAAAACATGGAAATGCTTTTAAAATTTTATCAAGGGGTTATACTTTGTCAGATAATAACCGGTCTGGGTAGGAAAGGTCGACAAAAAGTAAAACAGTATTTCCGTACATGTATCTACTATATCATATCATTTCAAAATTTAGGACTCTATATCAAGCTATTTTCGCCCCAAACCTTCCATATCTACCAATCTTTAACTTTCCCACACTCAAAATCAGCTCACTCTCTCTCTCTCTCTCTCTCTCTCTCTCTCTCTCTCATTCTAAAAATATATATACATATATAAAGTATCAACTATGACTGCTCCTCCGTCGAGTAACTTCTCAAGCCAGAGATGTATTGGCAGCTCCTTCCGCAAATTACACATTGCTGATCATTTTTACCTACAAGAATATCTTGATTACAAACTGATCGTGAATATTTGAGCATGAGATTTTTGACGTCTTTTTAGTCTCAATTGCAGAAATGACAGAAATTCTGAGAAGCAAGGAGAAAGCATAAACAATGAGTAATGTTGCCAATCCAAATATTCTTTCTTTATGAAAATATAAGTTATATCTTATTTTAAAAGGGATATACATGTTTGGCGCAAAGGAATAAAATGTTTTAATATTGAGTATTGGCCTAGCAAGTAGAATGTTCACCGGAGAGATTGGGGTCCAATCCCAGGTCGAGTCATACTTAAGACAAAAATGGTATTTGATACCTCCTTGCTTAACACACAGCATTACAAGGTACGTATGAAAGGTAAAGTGGAGCAATCCTTAGAAAGGAGTAGCGCCCGCCCCTACACCTGAGTGTAGCAGCTATTAAAAATGGGTCTTCGTGTTTCTCTCGACTACGGCCGTCAGCTTTACTTACTTATTTTATAAACATCAGTGATCATCTTACACACCTGTACGTAATAAGAGTAACTTTGGATCGTTATCGTAATTCCTTATAAGAAAAAAAAAAAACAAATTAAAAAGGGCCTTTAGATAATAACCTCAGTTTAGTAGAGCGCAGGGTCATTATTTACTAAGCTTACTCTGGATCAACGATCAAACACAACGCTCCAGAAATGCTCAGTGAAGGTTTCAGAGGTGCTTTGACCAAAATAAACGTACGGACATAAGTGTGTTGAATGGGTAGCCCAGACGGCTGTGGCTGCAGAATACACCGATTGTATCTCTACAGTGGGTTAAGACTCCTCCAAGGAGTGTCATTAAACAATCTGATGGTGAGGCTCCAGTAATACTAGAGCTTTGGTGAATGTGGAGTACCCCTTCATTGTCATCGCTCCCAGGTTCACTCTGGTCCGGAGTGGTAGCATCTGATTGGGTACAATCTAACAGTCTAATAGAACTGTTTGAATTTAAACTGAGTGCAAACAAATGACGTCTTAGAAATAGAACTGTTTGATCATTCAACCATATTTACCAACGCTCGGGCAGGATATGACGCAAGGTCAATTTTTAAGCGGAGTTTAACAGGTTTGAATTTCGAGTTTTCCTTCTCCTAGATAAGTTGCCTCCCCAAGGCTGAAGAACCTAGTCTGCCCTACTATTTACCCATAGCTGGAGGGAGAATTATTGGATTCATACCTTTCCCAAGGTTATTAGTGCTATGTGAAATCCAATCAGTCTCGTCCAGGATTTGAACTCGTGTTGCCGTATGCATTTCCTACGACGATAACCATTACACCACGGGCACCTCCTGCTTGATCATTTAACTGTGTGCAAATTTAACTTATGTAAATATCACTGACGTTTTACTGAATTTTTAGTAATACATTGCAATACTTAGAACCATTTAACTTCGTTGACTAGTGCCAAATTGAATTGTCAGAAATAGAACCGTTTGATCATTTAACTGTGTGTATTTGCAAAAATTATTTACAAATCATACATTTGCTATATATATATAAAAGCAGGATATATCATTAAATAATCAACATGATATGGCATAAAACCAAACCCTCAAAATGTGTTGAATGGGAAAGTTTTGAAGAACATTAACGTTTCATTCACTGTTCATTTCTCGCAGGATAAATGCAGCTTGAGTCTCGATCTTTTTTGATTACTTGATGGATTAATTTTAACGTCATGTTAATCCATCTCGGTTTCTTTTATGCCAAGACGTTAGGGAATTGTGTTCAATGTATATTCATATATACATTTTTGTGTAGTTGTTTAAGTGTTTTTTTTTATATACAGTCTTATCGAATATGAATAATTTTTAAGCTGATCTATTCGACCCATATATGAGATACTAAAAGGCATGAAGTCAGAGTGGACCTGTGAGTAATGTCAATGAAGAAGTACTCAGCACTCCCTAGTTCTCCAGAACTGGGTCCTTATCATCACACACAGTTTATAGTCATAACCAGGAGACACTTTTTTGTGGGGAGGGGTATCTCACCCCTTTTGCATCTGCATGCTATGAGCCCCGACCACAGTATGATCCTTTTTTTTTAACATACCTTTTAAGTGTCTTCAGTAAAACTCAAGTTTTATCATTCATATTTTGGGGTATCATGTTCTTTCTAATGCACCAATAAGCAATGTATACTGGGGTAGGTTATCAGCTGTTATGCCTGGTTGCTACGGTTGCTTATGACACCTGCACGCTCGATATCTAAGGGTTTAAAACATCTGGAAAAGAATGTATCCCATCATGAGACAAATTTGCCTGAGCATAATAAATATCTCAGAAGAGTTGCTTAGGTACCAACCCTAAAATAATTTGCAACATATTTCTTTATGTAAATAAGTCATTGCAATTAAGATTTCAAAAAGGAAATGAGCTACAAACTTTTATTAGCCTCCTTCAAACATATCTATATTCTTACGCAATTATGACTTATCTATTTATATAAACAGTTGCGTGTACTTAGGCCTCAATATTCATATACATGTATATATGTATATGTGTGCATGTGTGGGAGTTTTGAACCCCGTTTCGTCAGCTGTAGTTTGTGGCATGTCATCAATTTAATTTTTTGATTGTGTTATGCAATAGCCGCCTTCATCCGCAAAATCATCACCTTAAACTTACTAGTAAAGCGGTTATGTTCGTACATATGTTGTAGGAGGTGGGATTGACAGAGAAAGATCGAGGGTTCAGTCTACTCTGATGGTTTGGTTTGGTTTGTTGGGTTTTGTGGCATATCAACCTTTGTTGGTTATTTAACGCCAAATCCATTTTTATGTAAATAATCTGTTCTATTTAAAACAATTCAGTTTAGCATAAGTACACAGTTTAATTATCAAAAATATTTCCATTTCTAACTATTCAAGTAGTTATATGTAACAATTCAGTTTTAAATACAGTTTTAATGTCGAAAATTAGTTCTATTTCAAATAATTCAGTTAAGCATAAGCACACAGTTTAAATGTAAGTACGGTTTAATTGTCAAAAACATTTCTATTTCAAGCTATTCAGTTTACGCAAACAATTCAGGTTAGCATAAGTATACTGTTAGTTCTATTTAACCCATTGATAGGGCCTTATCAGGTGCTACCACTCCGGGCCGGAGTGGACCTGGGAGCAATGGCAATGAAGGGGTACTCCGCATTTCCCAAAGCTCCAGCACTGGTGGAACTTCACCATCAGATTGTTCAGTGTCATATCCAGGACACTCGTTAGGGGGGGGTCTTACCCCTCTGCAGAGGTGCAGCCAGTGTATTCTACAGCCCAAGCTGACTGGGCAAAGTGTACACTGAGGCAACCAGGTAGCAGTTGGAAATTATAGAGTTCCTTGTTGATTACTTATGGGTGATCACATGGTTGGTTTGGTTTGATTTGATTTGGTTTTATGGCATATCAGCCATTGTAGGTTATTTAATGCCAAATCCTTCCTATATATATATATTAAGTATACAATTTCTAAACACATTTTGTTGATAACATAAACGAGCCTGAGCTCACTTTTTTTATGCAGACAGTTAAATGGTTTCACTTATTTCTATCAAATACGAATTATACTATTTACTATTTATTATTTATTGGCACACTGTTAAATGTTTTCTATGATTGCTATTTAACACTAACAATTCAATTAGATATCATGCATATTATTTCCTGTGAGAAAATTAGGTCTGCCCGTTTTCAAACGTCTTAAACAAATTCCAATTGACTGGGTGACTTAGACGTATTCTCAGTTCCTCCTTTTTTTTTCCTATCTATTTTCATGTGAAAGAAAATATTTCTTCCTTTTAGGTGTAATTTTCCTGGATATGACTCTTAATTGCATCTGATCATAAGACTTTAGTTCTGAAAATATGTAGTATGTGAAGCACCCCTCCATTGCACATTACTCCCAAGTCCATTTAGACTCAGAGCGGTAGTACCCGTTAGAATCTATCATTCAGAAAGTCATTTTTTATTGTTAGTTGGTTGGTGTCTTATGGCATATCTGCCCTTGCTGGTTAATTTGATAGCAAATTCTGATATTTACACACACACACACACACACACACACACACACACACACACACACACACACACACACACACACACACACACACATGTATATATATATATATAGAGAGAGAGAGAGTGCAATGACAATGGAAATCAAGCCTGATTAAATTGTAATTATAAATTATGTGAGTATTGTAATATAAACCTGGATAGAAGATAATATATAACAATAGCCATACATCGAGCATTCCCATAGATTTATATGAAATTCTTCAAATATGGTAAACGCGAATAATCAACACTCAGTGTCTTCGGACGCTGACTGGATATTACTGCGATATATATATATATATATATATATATATATATATATATTAGTTTTATGTATATTTAATAACAAGGATGTTTACATGCAACTACTGGTTTCATGCAAATCATTACACGGCAATCCTCAGTTAGAAAAAGAAAAGATTGCCATTTAATGACGTCCATAAAACCAGAGGTCACAGATAAGAATCCATGTTATTAAACATATATAAAAACTAATATATATATATATATATATATATATATATATATCTCATCATACCATACCTCTATCACAGATATCAATATCTGTGATAGAGGTATTGTATTCTACATTTAGTTTACCACTAACCCACCCATTATACCGCATTTGGTCTACCACTAACCCACCAAGTGATTAGCATAAACTGTGGTAATATATATATATATATATATATATATATGTATGTATGTGTGTATGTATAATTTGTAAGAAATAGTTTCTTGGTAGCTTTTTTAAACGAGTTGTTAGGGCTCATTTGTTTGTCAATAGTTAAATAGTTTCAAGTATTGCTATTTAACATTAGAAATTCTACTGATCAAGTATTCCTGTAACGTAATTAAACGGCTCATAGGAAATTGAATAAATAAATAAATAAATAAAGCACACCGTTGTCGCTGAATAACAAGGCAGAGGTACTCGTTGTACTTAAATATGACTAATGAAAACAGGAGGTTCGATGTCCTGTGTGCATGCGCTGAGGGACCGGAAACGGGTATGTTTCTGCTCCCGACATGACTGGCGGAAGTGAGGGGACAACTTGTGTCTTTTGGGGAGTCGACGGCAAGACGCGAAAAAGTGAAGACGTCAGAAGAACACGAGCCACGAAGATGTAAGGAGAAGAAAGTTTACGAGCTTCAAATTCTTGGGCACCCCAAATGGGGCGTTAAACCCTGTGGACAAGCATGTTAGAACCAGGAAAAAAATTCAAGGTCTGTATCTGCTCATCTCTTTCTCACTATAATATCTTGCTTTATTTTGTCTAGTTGACAGTGGTCTCATGTTTTGATACTCCCTTTCTTTCTGCCGGGGGCTACTTGGTGTATGTTTAACGGAGTTCGCATTTGAAAACTTGTTACCACGGCAAGGTCACAACGAGGGTCTAAAGTCTCTTTAGTACCGCTACGGTACATTCCTATCTAATACGAATCATTTGTACATAGCTCTATTGTTTCAAATAGAAAATAATAATAATACTTTGTAAATGATTGAAAAGTTTTATTTGATCAACAGAGGGTTGCACTGTCGGCTAAGGATGTAGAATACACCAACTGCACCCCCACCTCACGAGTGTCCTGGATATGACACTAAATGATGTGATAGTGAGGTTCCAGTGATGTTAGAGCTTTGGGGAATGTGGAGTACCCCTTCATAGCCATCGCTCCCAGGTCGACTCCAGCCCGGAATGGTAGCACCTGATAGGGCCCTATCTGTGGGTTAAATAGAACTAAACTGCATACTAATGCTAAACTGAGTTGTTTCAGCTATAACTGTTTGACTAAGCTGAATAGCTTGAAATAGAAATGTTTTTTGACAATTAAACTGTGTACTTACATTTAAACTGCGTACTTATGCTAAACTGAATTGTTTGAAATGGAACTGTTTTTGACATTGAAACCGTTCTTACGCTAAACTGATTAATTTAATATAGAACTGTTTTGACATTTAACTGTGTGTAAACAAAATCTATTCTTATACTAAACTAAATTGTGTGAATTAGAACTTTTTTACTAAACTGAATAGCTTGAAATAGAAATGTTTTTGACAATTAAACTGTGTACTTACATTTAAACTGCGTACTTATGCTAAACTGAATTGTTTGAAATGGAACTGTTTTTGACATTGAAACCGTTCTTACGCTAAACTGATTAATTTAATATAGAACTGTTTTGACATTTAACTGTGTGTAAACAAAATCTATTCTTATACTAAACTGAATTGTGTGAATTAGAACTTTTTTACTAAACTGAATAGCTTAAAATAGAAATGTTTTTGACAATTAAACTGTATACTCATGCTAAACTGAATTGCTTGTAATAGAACTGATTATTTGTATAGATATGGATTTAGTATTAAATAACCTACAAAGGTTGATATGTCATAAAACCCAAACAACCAACCCACCGACTACAAACCATAGGTAGAACCCTAACAGCTACAATCACTTCGAGTGAGTGTGGGCCAGGGAGTAATGGTAATTAAGAGGTATTCGACGTTCCCCAAAGTTCCTGGACTAAAACTAATTAAATAGAATTTAGTGTCATATCCAGATTGGAATTCGCATTAAATATAATTAATTACGTGAAATCATATTATTAGTAGTATTAGATATGAATAATTGAAAGCTTACAACTTTTTTAGAGATTAAAAACTACAATATTGAAAATACGAATGTATAATAAACGCGATTTTCTTATCACTCAGAATAAAATAACTCACGACGGGTTCATATGCCATTAAAATTAATCAATTAGTCAATCAAAAATCATCAAAATTCCAAGCAATGACTTGAAAACCAAAATCAATAAATTCTTCCATACATGATGTCAACAACGCAGGATAAACAAGATTCGCAATAAATTCGAGCTGAAAAAAAACCCACACGAGGAGAATGGAAACCAGCTTTCAGAAAGTTCAGAAAGGAACAGGACAGTTTATGCCGATTTTGCATTGGTCACACCAGAATTATATATTTCTTAATACTCGTAAAAGAACAACAACCACACTTTATATTATATCAAACACTCAACACAGTTAAAAAAATTTTTTTATAAAATGCGGAATTTTAGTTCTCATTAGACGACATTTTTAAAGCAAATAATACAAATGATCAATTTGAAAATGCCGGTATCCATGACATTTCATCCTTCTTGAAAAAAAAAAAAAATCAAAAATTATAAATTTAAACATGATAAATACTATTGAGATATAAGATTGATCGATTGATTTTAACAACATATCAATCCATTTAGGGTTATTTCTGCCTTGAGGTTAGGGAATTGTGTTCACTGAGCATTCATATATACATTTCTTGCAATTTCAGGTCCGATCGAATACGAATAATTTTTAAATAGATTAATTTACCCCATAGTTAGAACCCTATCAGACACCACTACTCCATGTCAGAATGGACCTGCGAGTAGTGGCAATCGAGGGGTAATCCACACTCCACAAATCAGTTCAGTATCATACTTAGAACACAATTTATTTCGGGTGGGGATTTTACCACTCTGCAGGGGATACAGTCATCGTATTCTAAGCCCTGTCGACAGTGAAGGCAATTATTAATTTGGTTTGATTAAGTTTTATGTCATATCAAACATTCTAGGTTACGTAATGCTAAATCCTGTTTATGCATATGTATTATATATATGATTTGTAAACACATTTTGTAGATAACATTCTTAAACGTGCCTGAGCTCAGTTAAATTGTTTCAACTATTGCTATATTACAGTCATAATTTAACATCAGTAATTTGTTTGCACACAATTTGTTCTGTTTGATCTCTTTCAGAATGCACCCCGGTAGCAATGAAAATGAAGGGGTTATTCATATTCTCTAAATCTTCTTGGTTGGAGCCTCACCATCAGATGATTTAGTGTTATATATTCAGGACACTCGTTGGTGGAGAGAGTTTTATCTCTCTGCAAAGATGCAGTCGGTGTATTCTATAGCCGTCTTGGCTGGTAATTATTAGAGAACATTCTCAGTGGATTTCAACAAATCGTTATAAAAAAGAAGACGCATGAGCAACAACTACACAAAATTGCAAATATAAATGAACAATGAACTTGGTTTCTGACCTCTAGGCATAAAATAAACCTTGACAAGTTGACATACCGTAAAAATCAATCAATTATTCAATCAAAATCGTAAACATATTTTGTGTTTGTTCAAATATTTATGAATAGTAAAAAATGTCACTTTCTTCGCTGGTTCATGTTTTATGGCATATCAACCTTTGTGGATTATTTAATGCCAAATCCTATTTATGCATTTGTATTATGATTTGTTGGCTGAATGTGTTTTATGGCATATCAACTCTTACAGGTTATTCAAAGCCAAATCCTGTTTATACATATGTATCATTATTTGTTAGTTAATTGTGTTTCATGGCATATCAACCCTTGTGGGTTATTCAATACTAAATCCTGTTTATACAATGCATTATGATTTGTTGGTTGATTGTTTTAAGGCATATCAAGTCTTGTGGGTTATTTAATGCCAACTCATGTTTATATATATATATATATATATATATATATATATATTATAACAGTATTGGTTGTCACTAAATTACTTTGTGGGTTTGTGTCGAACCAAGTGCAATATAATATGGAGAGTGTTCAATATCTAGGATAGAGCGATTATATAATAATAATAAATAGATATATATTAGATATATATATTTGATTCATGGAATTTAGCCAGCGACCCCTGGGTTTCATGGATTTTTTTGCAAAATAACGATCATCAGGCAGTTAAGAAAATGAAATGGATCGAAAATCGAAAGAATACAGTCAAAAAACCGTTGGGATTTTGTATGTTTCTTTACGTGGGGTAAAGTGTGTGAGTCTGTGAGTGTGTGCGGGTGTAAGCGCATGCTTATGTCGGTTATAGTTGCGTATTAATGTGTATATGTATGGGTTTAAGTGAAGTTATAAACGCAGCGCGTTGTTTAACCGGATGTAAATTCGTAGGTGTATCTTAATTTTTCTCTACTTTATTTTATCTCTTTATGTGTAGGTGACTATAGCTGAGGAACAAAACATCATCATATATATATAAAATTTGTAGGCAACATAATTTTTAAACAGGCCCGAACTGATTTGTTTGCACACAGTTAAATGGTTTCAGATATTACTGTTTAACACTAATAACTCCATTTGATGATAATTCCAAGTAAAAATTGGACACTTTTCTGGTTGACTCATAGATAGAACCCTGATAGGTACTTCTACTTTGCACCAGAGTAGATCAGAGACTAATGGTAATAAAGGGGTACTCCACGTTCACCAAAATCCAGGACTGATCACAATCAGAGGTAGTTTATTTTCCAGCTTTTTCTTTAAGATGTTTATTTAGATATTGATTTTGCTCAGTTAATTACAATTCACAATAGTTTTTAATTTTTTTTTTGTTTTAACTGTTAATAGGGTGTTTCAAAATTTTTGAAACAAAATGGACACAAATCAAGGAAGACATATGATACAGTAATGAAAATTATATATTTACAAAAGATAAAAATAAAACATTTTACTATGTGCAATTATCTAGTCTCAACCATGAACTAAAAATGTCATAAGGCACCCTTGAGTACATGCCCCAGATGTCGGCCGTTCAATTTAAGGCATTGTTGAATGCGGCGTGCAAAGTTGTTGACCCCGTGTGCACATTGATATGCCATAAACCAGCGAAGAAAGAGACGTTTTTTTACTATTCTTAAATATTTGAACGAACACAAAATATGTTTACGATTTTGATTGATTAATTGATTGATTTTTACGGTATCTCAACTTGTCAAGGCTTATTTTATGCCAAGAGGTCAGAAACTAAGTTCATTGCTCCTGGGGGTTCGAATTGTTATCGGAGGCCAATATGGTGAGAATCCTTTGCCAAATGAACTTCATCAGAGCAATGAGCTTCTAAGTTCTTTGGCCAACTTGAAAATCTGACTCCTATAAGGATATATGATTAAATTGAACTTCCTTCTGTAAATTGCTTGAACTATTTTGAAAGAATCAATTTCGTTATATGTCTTCACATAAAAGACCTTCTACCCTGTCGCTTAAGGCAAGATTTTGCAATAGTTGATTAAATGTATCAAAATATTTATTATTTCTCTGCAATAATCTGAAAAGAGTAAGAGAATCAACTCAACAAGGTTTAGAGAGACCACTGCTTTATTTCAATAAATGCGAAACATCAGGTACTTGATAAGGTGTTTGCTATCTTTTGTCCTTAAAGACATTGTGACTCGCCGGGACCATCAATATAAGCCGTTTTGTTGGATTGAGATAACAAATTTGCGTCTCATCAACGATGTAAAATGTGTGGAATTTCGAAAGAAAAAAGTCCCTTTTCGCTGTAATATCAAATTTTTGGAATATTGTAAACGTTTTTTTCTCGAATATTTTTTTCTTTAATTTTTCTGTAAGGAAAGAAGAAAACAAATGAGGAAACATTGGGCGTGATACGATAAACCCAGTATGTGATTCGTCACGGCCCAAAGGCAACAATAATCTCAAGAGAATTTCCTCAAAAAACTCTTGATGTCAAATAGTTATATTCTCTTTAGTTCTCGTTGAAATTTTTTCGTTTATACCCTCGTGTATAATGGCTGCCTAAAACTGAAACAAAACGTAAGTTTCATTGAACCATGGTTTTAATAAGCACACATTTTTAGAAGTTTTGAAAGTACCGCCAGTTTGTGGTTTGAATAGAAAAGTAGAGGAGTGGCCCGTTGACCTCAAAATATAAGCCTTTCAAAATAGCATCAACAAAAAGGTGGTAAATGTTCATTTTTCATAACCAGAAAATTCCAATATTCAATCCTTCAGATTTTCATTTCATTTATCTAGCTAGCTAGCTAGCTATCTGTTGGTCAATGTGTGTATTTGAGAGTTTATCTTTACGTATCTCTCTCTCTATATATATATATATATATATATATATATATATATATATACTTTGTTTTAATTTTGGGGATCTGTCTCTGTCTCTATCAATCATTCTACTTCTGTCTTTCTCTTTCTCTCTTCTCACTCTCTCACTCAGTCCCTCTCTCTGTAGTTATCTATCTATCTATCTATTACTGTGTCCCGCTTTATAAATCCGTGCGTCTCTTTCCGATTGCCCCTCTCACTACCTATTCATAGTTCTATGTGTATCTCATTCAATCTATGTACGTTTGGTTCTCTCTCTCTCTCTCTCTCTCTCTCTCTCTGACACGCACACACACACGCACGCGCGCACGCATACACTAAATGTCTGTCTTGGACAGTATCTCTCTCTCTCTCTCTCTCTCTCTCATATATATATATATATATATATATATTCATCTGCAAGTGGTTCTGTATATATCTGCCTGCCTCTCTCCCTATCTATCTATCTATCTATCTATCTATCTATCTATCTATCTATCTAATTGCGTTGTGATGATATTCTTTCATATCTCAATCGTGCTGATTAGCCTAGCAAAAATAAAATAAAAAAGTTACGTGTATATTGAAAGTGTATTATTTACTAAGATCATCTTAGTTAAGCAATGAGTGCACACGGTAAGTATCATGTTCATTATGGAAAATTAGAAGTACATTCAATAGCTTCTTCGACTAACCAATTTTAGGAGAAATGAAAATTTTCCCTCTAGATTGCACAAGTACACTAAGCTATCTTTTTTTTCATGTTTCCAAATCCTATGACGGCCATTCCTATAGTTACAGGGGAGGGGGTATATTTTGAATTTCCTAACACTGAGGATTTTATATTCACATTTTCTCTACCATTACTTCCAGTTCCACTCTGACCCAGAGTGGTAGTACCTATTAGTACTATGGATCAAATAGATGTGTTTGAAAATTATTAGCATTAGATGGAAATACTTGAAACTATACATGGTGCATTCAATAGTTTTCCAGACTTTTTTGTACAGGCATTGAAAATTCACTATGTTATTGCTATATATCTTATGAGATAACTGACCAATTTTTATGATTTCAGGTTCAAATAAACTGCAACAACAGCAATTGGAATACGCCCTACTAAAGCCTGATTGTCACAGCTGGGGAATTTCAAAAATGCAATCTGGACGTCAGGACACTTTAAAAGACATGTTGGAAAAAATGCCACAGAAACATATGAAACGCTTCAGACTGCTTTTCGACCATCTTGCATGAATCGAGCATCAGTTTTTGAGTGGCATAAGAGATTCAAGGAAGGCAGGGAGTCTGTGAGGGATGATGAGAGGTGTGGCAGGAGTAAGGAAGTCAATACACCACAGTTGATTGGTCAAAGGGTTAGGGTTAGGGTTACTATGTTGAGGTTTTAAGGGACTTCAGGAAGTGATTCTTTGGGAAGAGGCCAGCACTCTTCAAATCGGCTCAGTGGCATTTCCACGAGGACAATGCACCAGTCAACAACTCCATCCTTGTCACAGACTATTTGACCAAGATGGGCATCAAGACAGTTCCTCACCCTCCCTATAGTCCAGACGTTGTTTCCTGTGACTTTTGGTTATTCCCTAAGCTCAGAGGCTGTCGTTATGAGACAATTGAGGAGATGAAAGAGGCTGTGACGAAGGTCATTGACACGCTCACACAAGAGGACTTCAATGGGACCTTCCAGAAGAAGCTGTTGGAACGGTACAACAAGTGCATTGCAGCCGGAGGAGATTACTTCGAAGGTGACTAGAGTTTCATGTGTGTACTATCAATAAAAGTGCCCATACGAAAAAAGTCTGGAAACTTTTTTAATGATCCTCGTATAACTAAGCGCATATTGTTTGTACGAAGAATAGTTCATCGTCATCAAGTCGCGATGATAGCGTGAATTTTCCGGACTCTCTCTTTCTATCTGTCCCTATTATCCATTGCAAACGAGTGGTCTTCCAAATTACATCCCTCGTTCGCAGAGAGCTGATGTAAATAAGTGGTTGGCCAATACTGGCATGTGTCGGAGTCCGTTACAGAACGTCACTTCTGAGTTCGTCCATGCTTCTCTAGTAGTGTCCCGCATGTTTTATTCATCTTACTTGAATGACTTTTGAGATGGGAGGTACAGCTGTTGTTTCGTGGGGTGTTGCTTCCAGGATTTGTTCAACATAGCTCGTAACATTCATGTGCAGTTCTCATCTAGCTTTTTCTTTACGCGTTTTGTTAGAGAACTTGAAACTTTTTAGGAATTTGGCTATTTTTCTTAAAAAAATCAATGAGATGAAACATGGGTTTGGAAATTCGTTTCATAGATTTGGAAATTTAAAGTTGTCTGACCGACGACTGAATCGACTTACGACCGGTCAGGCAGACCTAACCCGGTCGTAAGTCGAGGACTATCTATATAAAATCATCATCATCATCATCAATGCGTGACAGCAGTCAAGATTCCTTTGATTCCCCCCCTCTCTCTCTCTCGCTATCCGTCCATTTCAGTCATCACTCTTGGTCCTCTTGTATTAACTATGAGCTGATGAATGTAAGTTTTTGCTGGTCAGCCAAAATTGGTGTGCTCATAAGGGAACGTCTTCTTCAGCAGTGCCCAGCATGTCTTATTTCTTTTACTTGGATGGTTTGTGAGATGGGAGACGGGGTCAGTTGCCGTACAGCTGCTGTTTTGTAGGGTGTCACTTCCAGGATTTACCCAAAATAGCTCTCAGCCTCTTAGTGAAATTCCTATCTAGCTTTTCTCATAGCGTTTTGTCAAAGTCCAAGTGGTGCAATTATATAGTAGTACTGACACGATTACAGCTTAGAATAATACCTGTTTTATTTTATCAGTGAGAGCAGATTTCAATAGTTGTCCATGTTTCCCCTATGCGTACATTGACATAACACTTTGCTCTAATACCCTCAGGAAAGGCATGAATCAATCTCTTCCCCTCTCAGCTATTAATAAACAGTAGAACAGATTAGTCTCTTTATCCTTGGTTAGGCAACCGGTCAAGGAGATGGAAAACTGCATATAGTTATCCAAATTACGACTGAATTGACTTACGACCGATTGGTAAGAACCTGACCCGGTCGTAAGTCGATGACTGTTTAATCTTCATCATCAAGGGGTGCCAACAGCAGGGATTCCCTTGATTATCTCTCTCCATCCACCCCTATTGGCCATTGCACTTGGTAAGTTCTCTAGATGGCACTCGATGTCCGCACACTGCTAGTAAATGTAAATTTTTGCTGGTGTGTCCATGTGTGCGAGTCAATTATGAGTTAGTCCTTACTTCTCTAGCAATGCCCAGCATGTCTTGATTGTGTTACTTGGATGGTTTGTGAGACAGGGGGAAAGTAGCCGTACATCTGTTGTTTTGTGGGGTGCTGCTTCCAGGATTTAATCAAAACTGTACACAGCATCATTCTGTAGATCCCATCTATTTTTTCTCCAAGAATTTCGTTTGAGTCCTAGTTCGAAAAATAGAATGTGTGGATTGAACCTCAGGGATTTTCAGACCCCTGTCCGTTAATCTTTTTACTCCAAGTCATAAAAACCCCACCCTCGTAGAAAACAAAGCAAAACAAAAAGGAATGCAGCCGTGTGAGAGAAAAATTGTTTTTAGTTGAAGAATTTTAAGTACTGATAGCGAAGGAAGATCAACGCTTAAATATGCACAGGACTCCAACAGTCACGAATCAAAAAGATCACATGACTCTCCTTCTCCGCGAAAACTGCGATGAGAATGTCGGGAAAAAGAAAAAGAAAAAGAAAAGAAAAGAAAGAAAAAAGAAACTTTTTAATAAGAGACAAAAATGTTTCATAACGTGCGTCAAACGTTGAGGTTTCAGATCTTTTCAGAAGATAATTCCCTGTGTGGTCTAAGATTGTTTTTTTTCGATATGTATACATAAAGTGTGTGTGTGTGTGTGTGTGTTTGTCTATATGTAGTTACGAATATGCATGTTCGTGTGAGTAACAATATCTAAAAATCGTTGCCAACTGATTACGATGTGTCGAAGAATTTTGTCGGGGAATTTCGGACTTTAGTCATTAGCAAACACAAAAAGAAATAAGTTTAATCATATTTTAAACTCACTCCGAGGGTGAATATGGTGAGCGTTAAGCCCCCACCCAAAGGGATATTCTAGATTTGACACTAAATTGTATCTGATAGGGTGGATCCAGTTCTAGTTTTCTGGAGAGTGTGGAACACCCCTTCTTTGGCATTACGCCCAGGTCTACAATGTAACGGAAGGGTAGTACCTGTTAAGGTCACATTTGTGGGTCAAATAGATCTGTTTGAAAATTATTCGTATTCAAAAAACTAAACTCTTAAGAAACCCCGACACAGAAAATGTAAATATAGATATATAATTAACGCGATTTGCAAACTTGTCGGAATAGAATACCCTTAAACGTATTGACATGCCGTTAAAATCAATCAATCTGTCAATTAGCTAAGCATAGTAAAGAAATTTGGGGAAATTAATTCTCGTGAATTCAAAATTTAATTTGGTCACGCAAACCGACTATGTCTGTAACAATATCGAGTTAAAATCAACTTCAAGTATCTATCTGTTTTAAAATACAACTAAAATTATTTACGCATATCATTACATACAAGAAGAATTACATAAAAACGCACTTTAAATGATCTATTTATAAAAAAGATACCACCGCAAAAAAAAAAAAACAACAAAAAAAAAAAGACAACACACACACAAACAAAAAAAAAACAAACAATAATTTCGTATTTGGCTATTAAAAAACCAAAGGTATATCGGCAAGTCCTAAGACATTTTTGTGATAAACTATTTGCGAGACGGGAGGATTTAAAATTGAAATAGGACTTTGGGTCAGCTTGGTCAAGACCAGAGTGGAAAGCGGACAAACAATTCTAATATGATTTACGAGGATAATTAAATAAGTTTCCAGACTTTTTTTTCGTATAGACACTTTTATTGATAGTACACACATGAACCTCTTGTCCCCTTCGACGTAATCTCGTTGTTGTACCGTTCCAACAACTTCGGCAAGGCCCCATGGAAGTCTTCTTGTGTGACCTTCGTCACAGCCTCTTTCATCTCCTCATTTGTCTCATGACGACAGTCTCTGAGCTTAGGGAATAAGCAAAAGTCACAGGGAGCAAGGTCTGAACTATAGGGAGGGTGAGGAGCTGTCTTGATGCCCATCTTGGTGAAATAGTCTATGACAAGTTGAGGACTGGTGTATTGTCCTCGTGGAAATGCCACTGAGCCGATTTGAAGAGTGCTGGCCTCTTCCGACGGAATCTCTTCCTGAACTCCCTTAAAACCTCAACATAGTAACTCTAACCCTAACCCTAACCCTTTGGCCAATCAACTCTGGTGTATTGACTTCCTTACTCCTCCCACACCTCTCATCATTCCTTACATACTCCCTGCCTTCCTTGAATCTCTTATGCCAATCAAAAACTGATGCTCGATTCATGGAAGATGGTCGAAAAGCAGTCTGAAGCACATCCACACGTTTCTGTGGCATTTTTTCCAAGTTTAAAACAGAATTTTATTGCATATAATTCTTCTAAAATGTCCTCATGTCCAGATTGCATTTTTGAAATTCCCCAGCTATGACAATCAGGCTTTAGTAGGGTGAATTCCAATTCCTGCTGTAACTGTTCCTTTGAACCTGAAATCATAAAAATTGGTCAGCCATCTCATAAGATGTATAGCAATAACATAGTGAATTTTCAAGAGTCTTTGACAATATTAAATGTCTGTACGAAAAAAATCTGGAAACTTATTGAAAGCACCAAGTATATATTTAAGTTTGGGTAGCGTAGACACTGAGTCAATGGCACTCAATCAACTTCTCACCTCTGCGATCGCCAGACCATGTGATGATAATGATATCATATATATATATATATATATATATATATATATATATGTATATATATATATATGTGTGTGTGTGTGTGTGTGAGTGTGTATGTGTGTGTAATTTCAAAACACTATAACATTTAAACATACTTGATGTACTAACTAACTAACTAACTATATATATATATATATATATATATATATATATATATATATATATATAATATCGTTAATGGCGCTTGGCGAACGTCAGTATCTCGTCCCCACAATCATCACATAGTCTGATAATACCAAATTACATCAGATATGTTCAAATTTTATAATGTTTTAAAATTGTACACACACACACACACACACACACACGTCTTTGTGAATACTTTTAAAGGATTATAAAATTTGAAAATACCTGATGTAATTTGATATCGTTAATTTAGTGTAAATTACATCTTCTTCATTCCTTTATCAAAAGTCAAATTTAGAGGCGTATCCAAGGGGAAGTACCAATGGCATAGTGGCTAAAGTGCTCGAATGCATGTTCAAACTTCAGTCGAACTATTACATTCATTTTGGGACAAATACTCTTGGAAAATTCATGAACCCCCTTATCTCCACCAGCTATAGGTTAAATGGTGCCATGAATGTTCTACTAGAAGAATGGCTTAGGAATTATATAACGCACGAAGGGTGGTATACCATTAAATAAAGAAACCTAAAGCTGACGTATCTACTTTCAAATAAGAAAAATATATAACAACAGTTGTATACCGGGTTACCAAAAAAAAAGAACTTGATAAGACTTGCTGTAAACTCTTAAGTGAATGAGTACCCGTGGAGTAATGGACAAAGTACTGGATTGCGCGCTCGAAGTGAGTGTGTTCAATCTCTAGTCGCGCTATAGCGTTCACTATCCGTTTACCTGTGGTAAACGTTTGAATCCCCTTAACTCTTCCTAGCTATTTCATAATTTTTGTTTTTACTGCCGTTCTTCTACAAGGATGGCTTTAGCATTGAATAACCCACGAAGGTTGATGCACTGTTAAACAAATAAACCAAACCCAACCCTTTAAGTCGATCAAAAATGTCATGATACATTTTGCTCCCAGGTATCAACAGGTACCACTGCTATTCCCCAATATTTTGGATGAGAAACCGACTTCAAGGTATGATGGTTTGTAGTTGTTATAGGACTTGATATCTGCGATGGACTTGTAAAATAATCATTAATAAGTAATGTTGGCTACCTAAGTTGAGGGCGAACAGAAGGCTCCCTTTTCAATTGCTACAACACCGATGTGTAGGGAAGGGCGCTACTCCATTCTCTGGATTACTCTACTTTACCCTTGATTACTCCACTTTACCCTTGATCCTTACCTTATAATGCTGAGTGTTAAGCAAGGCGGCATCAAGTACCATTTTTTGACTCGACCAAGGATTGAACCCCGGTCTTCCGAACCGTTGGCCAACACTCTGCTCAAGAATATTGAATTTGTTTTGATATTTAATTCCCAACGATTCAGCCTTGTTTATGCGGCATTATCGATCTGCGGTCCATCCGGTCTCGCCGAATATGCAACGTCTCTCCCTTACACACCGCCACCACGTTGTGCTTGTTGTAAAAAAAAGAAATAGTCAATATTTATCATTAAGGGTTTTCGGACTATTGTCTTCATCTTTATTGTCTTTTCCACAACGTTTCGGCCGATATGTCCTCCGGCCTTCTTCAGGCGTTTATCGAACTAGGGAACCTTCACAGAACTTCGAACTACGTCCTTTATTGAATCCACGGGGGTCGCTTGTTCTGATTTCGTTAGCCATAACCGGGTACAAGTGTTAAGTATTCCTTAATCGTTTCTTACCTGCAACCTCCAGATGATTGCCTCCATAGAGAACCAACGCCTATAACCGTTACGCCATGTGTCCTGCTGGACAATTCAGAGTGAATTTTTGGGACTCATAAAATTAATGTTCTTACTTGACTAGAATTACTACTATTATGTACGATTTTTTACCTGTGCTCATGTTCAGATTTTTTTTTCGACAAACACCTGAAGAAGGCCGAAGGACATATCGGCCGAAACTTTGTGAAAATAATAATAAAGATGAAAACAATAGTCCGAAAACCCTTAATGATAAAAATCCTCAGGATTCGTCTCAGAAATTTAGACAACTAAGAAATTGTCAGTTACCAGTTTTTGAAACTTCCTTAGCCACAGATAGAGCTGAATTTTTTTTCAAATCAATATTTATTATGGCCATCTTTATTTTTTTATCCTTATTTTTTCTATTTTTGATGTTTTTATTTATTTTCTTTTATTTTTATGCTGTTGCTTGAATACTGATGTCAGATTTTAGTAGATTCGCACAGTTGCATGAATGATTTTCCACCCCTACAGAGTGCAATCGTTCAATTCTGTGTTGATGGGTGGTATTTTTAGAAATTAACTTTTCATTCTAAAAAGCAGTGAACGTGTAATTTGTGGACACCGATCTTCAAACTCTTCAAGTACTTAAAACCATTTAATTATGTGCAAATTATAAGAATTACATAGGAATACTTGAAACCACATAATTATGAAATGCTAATAAAAATCCCTAACACCGTCCTGATGAGACGCTTGAATATCGTTATGTATCACCGTTATATCGGGCACCCAACGGTTTCACCTACTAGTTCCTTAAAGATTGTTTAGCCTAAATTCAGTCAGAGTTCAAATCCTGGTCAGACGAATTTTCAGATTTTATGGAAACCTTGTTCTTTCTAAGATATGCAATTTCATACATCTTTTCTTTCAATGACATTTATAACTGTTTACTTGTAAAATCACCTTGCCCAGTCGGCTAGGGTTGTAGAATACACTCCTCCAATGAGTATCGTAGATATGACTCTAAACCAGAGGTCTGAAACCTCTTGGAGAAAGAGAGAGAGAAGGGGCTGGACAGCTATGCAGTGTCATGGGGAAGGGCCATGTTATTAAATATGTAAATAAATTTTCTGGAGGTTTGATTTAAGGAATCTAATATAATTTTATTTTAACCAGGCCCCTTATTCTCCAGCAGGAACAACAAAAAAAAAAAAAAAAGAAGAAAAAGAAAACACACCTTCAACAACAAAAAAAGCAAATTCCTTATTTTACTGAAGGAATTACAAAAAAAAAAAAAAAAAAGCAACGACAATCACACGACAACAACAAAAAAAAAAAAAAAAAAAAGAAAAAGAAAATAAGAAAATTCCCTTTTACAAACAAAATACTGTTAGAAATAATAAATGTTTTAATGAGAGACACTTGTTTCTGCTTATTGTGAGATACTTTCTCCACACCAAATGAAATATTTATCGATGACTGGGGCAAAATATCAATCAGGTGGTCGTCATACAACCTTGTTCTTAAATGACTTTTAGTATATATCGTTTTGGAAAAAAGTTGTTCTTAAGCCTATGTACTTCCAAATAATAACATCACCAGTTAAGATGTTTTTATATTTCTCCCTTTGACAATATATATTTCTTGTAAAAGTCAGCAGTGGATTTGAATTGAAATTTCGATTTCAAAGATTCGTCGCAATGTAAGTCAATTGTAATGTAATGTAATGTCAATCCAGTGTAAGATGACGGGCCGGACAAAAATCAATCGAAGGCCGGATGCAGTCTGCGGGCTGGAAGCTGCTAATCTCTGCTCTAAACCATCTGACTGAGTGGATCCAGTAATGGAGCTTTGAGAAATGTGGAGTACACCTTCGTTGCCATTACTCCCAGATCCACTCTGACTCGGAGTGGTAGTATCTTTTAGGGCCCCAATATTGGTCAAATAGAACTAGGGATCATTATCAATACTAAATAGAATTACTAGTGTTAAATAGCAATATTTGAATCCCTTTAAGTGTGCAAACAATAAATGGCAATACGTGAAATCATTTAACTGTGTATAAACAAAAGGGTTTGGGTTCATTTGAAATTAAAGTTACCTACAAACTATTTGCTAACAAATCATGTATAACGTGTATGTATAAAGGGGACTTGGTACTTAATAACGTACAAGGGTTGATATGCCGTAAAATCCAACCAAACGAAATCCTATATATTTAATATATATGTATAAAGAGGATTTGACATTAAATAACCTACAATGGCTCATATGCCATAAAACCCAACAACCAAACCAAATCACATATTTCTAATATATACGTATAAAAAGGATTTACAATTAAATAACCTACAATAGTTGATATGCCATAAAATCCAACCCATCATCTTGTAAAATCAGCGAACATGGATTCGCAACAATCAAAATTCATTAGCAAAAAATAAGAACACAGTAACAGGGGGGTATCTGGTCCCGTTGTTTCTGGGCGCGTGAATTTGTCGGTAGGTGTGTCTGGAACGGTAAGATCCCCTCCTTCCCCCCTATAAAAAGAAGACAGTTCTAATATAAACAGCCCCACTTAGTTTTGACCTTAAACAGCAATGAAGAGCATTCTATAAAAGGCAAAACAAACGGCGGCAAACTCGTTCAAGAACGAACTTTGTCGCCATGATCAGTTCAAAGATGGCTGACACTTTCCGTAAACAAACATCACGTCAAAACTGTTCGTGAAAACATGTTTGCCATTAAAGAAAATAAATTAATATAGCAAGTTTAACGGCTAAATTGTCACCGAAACAAACGTCTTCCCCCAAGGAAGGACACTCGTTGCATAAAACCTTATTTTAACTCAAAGAATTCTTGACTATAGGGAAAAGCTGCAAACGTCTTGTGAGGTTATGATAGTCAGCTTACTGATGGACAAATAGACCACTGGGGGTGATTTTGATTCTCACTGGGTGCATAATACTACACGCGTTTTTTTTTTTACTAAGGTAAGGTTTTAGATAAGATTTTAAATATAAACAATAGGAGATTACTTCCCAGTTTTAATGTAATGTTTGTGGAGGTACGCTTGGAGTAAAGTTATCGTCGTAGGAAATGGAATTAGTGGCATGATTGGTTAGTTAGTTGGGTTTTATGGCATATCAACCTTTGTTGGTTATTTAACGCCAAATCCATTTTTATGTAAATAATCAGTTTTATTTCAAACAATTCAGTTTAGTATGAGTACACAGTTTAATAGTCAAAATCATTTCTATTTCAAACTATTCAGTTTATTCAAACAGTTCTAATTCAGCTTATTCAGTTTAGTATAAGTACAGATTTTGTGTACACACAGTTTAATATCAAAACAGTTCTATGTTAAACAAATCAGTTTAGTAAAAATACAGTTTCAATGTCAAAAACACTTCTATTTCAAACAATTCAGTTTAGCATAAGTACGCAGTATAATGTTAGTACGGTTTAATTGTTAAAAAAATTTCTATTTTAAGCTATTCAGTTTACTCAAACAGTTCAGTTTAGCATAAGTATGCTGTTAGTTCTATTTAACCCATAGATAGGGCCCTATCAGGTGCTACCACGCCGGGCCAGAGTGGACCTGGGGGCAATGGCAATGAAGGGGTGCTCCGTATTCCCCAAAGCCCCAGCATTACTGGAACCTCACCGTCAGATTGTTTGGTGTCATATACAGGACACTCAATTGGTGGGGGTCTTACCCCTCAGCAGTGGTGCAGTTGGTGTATTCTACAGGGTAATGGTGGCATGAGTTCAAATCCTGTGAGTATATTTTTGAGTGTGTATGAGTGTGTTAATGAGTGTGTCTGTCTATGTGTGTGTGTATATTTAGCGAAGTTGAATACTTCCCCAACCGAACTTAGCGTAACGGTTATCGTCGAAGAAAATGGAATCGGTGAGCCGAGTTCACTTCTGGAATGAGATTACTGTAATTCGAAAAACATTTTTTTAGAACAGTTTTCATTAATTGTAAATTTTGCACCAGTAGGGATTCTATTCATACCGAAATTTATTTAAATCTCGCAGAAATATTTGTTTCGAGGCTATTCAAAATTGCAGCAAACAGACTGCATCAGGCTTGAACAGAAGTCTGCATTCAAACTTTTGGTGGCTGAGAAGTGCAAACCATGTGAAATTAATAGAATGTCTGTTTTAATCAAAGATATTTTCAGTAGATTGTTTAAATAAGATCGAAATAATATTCAAGATGAAGACTAGCAAGAGAGGCCCACAATGATGAAATCACCTGAAATTAATGCACTTATTTTTGGCTGACAAGAAATTTGTAATTGAATACATTTATGAACAACGGGTAATTTCTATAGTTACGGCACACAAAATTGTGCCGGATGACCATTCCTTTTCTAAGATTAATTGACGTAGGGTTGCCAAAATGTTGGCACGAGAGCACAAGGCCTCACTCAAGAACCGTAGAAACAATTAGTACCTTGGTTGGATACAGCTGCCACATCCTCCTTTAGTCTAGATCGGGCCCCATTTTCATTTTTTTTTTTTTTTTTGCCCACTCAAAGAATTTCTACTTTGAATAAAGTTTTCAAGCGATAATGTGAACACTTCAATGAACAAATAGCTAAAAACGTAACCCAAAGATTTCTATACTAAAGAACTACAAAAGATTGTTTTTCGATAGGAAAAATGTGTTTTAAAGAATTGAGATTATACTGAGAAAAAAAAGCAGTTATAATACACCTTATCTATTAAATGACTCGAATTTTTCATCAGAATCAAGTCGAACCGACATTGCAGAGTTCCCTGACTCTCTCTTTCTCGCCATCCATCCCTATTAACCATCGCTCCAAGTAGGTCATCCAGACTGCATCCAGTGTCCTCACAGAGCTGATGTAAGTCGACCAACACTGGCGCATCCATGAGTAGGGATCTATTGAAGAACGTCGTTTATGAGTTCATCCTTGCTTCTCCAGCAGTTCCACAGATGTCTTGTTCGTTTAATTTGGATGTTTTGCAAGATGGGAGGCTAGTGGCCATATAACTCTTGTTTTGTTGATTGCGGCTTATGCAACTTTATTTTGGTAACAGAGTTTCAATGCCGTAGACTTTAATAATAAATAAACCTCCATAATATCCGACTGGATAATATTTCCCGAGAAATAATAAAATCCTTGAATTTTTAGTGTAGAAGAAAGTAAAACTTATAAAAATGGTAGAAGTTTACATATTTCTGGGCGATACTATTCCTCTTCGAATGGGAGATTAACTCTTTTTTTCCAGAATTCCATTTTCAGTAAGACTACACCTGTTATAGTGGACATTTATAAGCCTAAACAGCGAATTTCATAAGCGTTAACGTCCCTAAAAAACCGGTCAAAATTCCTGGATGTATGCAAACATTAATTACAAATACAGTTATGATAGGTTTATTTTATTTACTAAACGGTATATCAACCCCTCAAGGGTTATTTTATACTAAACTTTGGTTAATTCCTAAATGTTTGGTGGTTATCATAACTAAATTTTTAATGTTTCATGGCATTTATTTAAATTCCTCATTCTCAGTTGTCGATAATCATTTTTGGTTCTCTTGATTAATTGATTTTAACGACATGTCAACACGTCTAGGGCTATCTTTGGTCTAGCGGTTAAGGAATCGCGTTCAGTATACGTTTATATCTTAATTTTTCTATAGCTATTTCTTCAGTGTTATCTTTTTTGCACACAGTTATATAATATCAAGTATTTTTTTTTTATCTAATTCAAATTATTTATTTCTATTTGTACGACTTCACGTATTCCTATCTAATACAAATTATTATATCGTTTCAAGTAATTATTTCTATTGAATAATATTCATTTCTTTGCATACAGTTATATGGTTTAATGTTTGATGTTTAATTGAATTATTAGTGCACTTGGAACTATTTAACTTTGTTGACTTACGTTTACAAATCAAATACATACATATATATATATATATATATATATATATATATATAAAGCGGATTTGGCATTAAATAACCTACAATGGTTGATATGACACAAAACCAAATCAAACCCATTATTCAAACACTAATTTTTTTACACTGATCAATTTGATCAATACATTGGACTCTAACAGGTACTATCACTTCGAGCCCGAGTGGATCTGGAAGTAATGATAATGAAAACGTGACTCCACATTCACCACATTTCTGGAAGTGTAGCCCCACCATCAGATGAAATTTAGTGTCATACACATGACACCCCTTTTTGAGTGTAAGGTCTATCTCTCCGTAAGGTATACAGTCAGACCCCCAGATGGTGGTATATGATATTAAGTAATCCTATCTAATGCAAATAATTTGCACACATTTAAGTGGTTTTAAGTATTCCTATCTAACACCAGTAACTTGTAAACAATCATAGTTGCAAGCATCTATTCTTAAAACAGATTAGTAAATATTTATATTGTATCAGGTATTCCTATTTCCGTTTAGGCGACATTTCCACACTAGGCGGTTGCTCTCTGAAACTTGTAGACAAGTTCACCTACCAAGGAAGCAGTGTCTCATCAACCGAAAAAGACATCGACACGCAGCTAACAAAGGCATGGACAGTTATCGATAGGCTATCGGCCATATGGAAATCAAACCTGACCGATAAAATCAAACGCAGTTTCTTCTAAGCAGCAGTCGTATCGATACTGCTATATGGATGTACTACATGGACGCTATCTAAACGTATGGAGAAAAAGCTTGACGGCAACTACACAAGAATGTTGCGAGCAATTTTGAACAAGCCCTGGAGGCAACACTCCACAAAACCCCAACTGTACGGCCACCTACCTCCCATCACGAAAACTATCAAAGTTAGACGAACCAGACATGCAGGACATTGCTGGAGAAGCAGGGACGAGCTCATAAGTGATGTTCTCCTATGGACCCCCTCATATGGCTGAACAAAAAAGCCGGACGAGCCGCTCGAACCTATACACAGCAGCTCTGTGAGGATACGGGATGTAGCTCTGAGGACTTACCAGAGGCGATGAATGATTGGGAGGAGTGGTGAGAGAGGGTCAGGGATATCCGTGCTTGCGGCACGACATGATGATGATTCTTATTTAATATGAATAATTTTCTAACAGAGCTATTTCAGGTATAGATGGGAATCACAACAGGTTAAACTACTTCGATTCAAAGTAAATCTGGCAGTAATGAGAACGAATGGGTGCTCATAAAGGTTGATTTGCTATTAAAAAAAAATTTAAAAAAAACAAAGAAACAATCAACAGATCGTTACATATTTCGTTCCGAAATCAAAATAAAGCCATTTTATATCATCTAGTCAATGCCAATTCATCTTAAAGCAATTTGTAAACAGAAAAGGGGGTTTTGTTTATTAATTGTATTTAATGAGAATGTATGAAATAACAACTGTTTCATTCCACTTCATCTTCAACAAACAGAAAATCGGATATTGTTTACCATGGAGTATTACTCTTTGAGAAATCACAGATAAACAAGATTATGAATAATTGGGCTCGCTGACCTAAGGTGCCAGTAAACATAAACATTAAAATAGGCGGTGCCATTATATGATTAGATCTCGGCTTCTATTGCTCATTGCCTAAGTACTTTGGCTTTATGATAACAGAGAGGAAATGCTACTCTCTTTGTTGCGTGTAATGTGATATTTATTATATGCAAATGAATGTCTTTTATTCTGAGATGCCCACTTGAGACCATGGAAAGACTATATATATATATATATATATATATATATCGCACACATAACCTCCCCTGCTTTCTGTTTTTATTTCTCTCTCGTTCTCTCTCCCTTACACACACACACACACACACACACACACACACACACACACACATACACACACAGACTCTTTCTCTCTCATTCTCTCTTATGCATATAATCTCTCTCTCTTTTTTTCTTTTTTTCTCTCTGTCTTTCTTTCTTTCTTTCTCTCTCTCTCTCTCTCTCTCTCTATCTATCTATCTTACACTCACAATCTCTCTTTCTATTTTTTTCTCTCTACCCCCTTCTCTCTCTCTCTCTCTCTCTACCTTACATACACATACTCTGTCTCTTTTTTACGCTCATAATCTCTTCCTGACACTCTTACAAAAATCTATACCCTCTCTCTCTCACTCTCTCTCTTACTCTCACAGTATCACTCTTTATTCTATCTCTTTCGATTACTTACATGCATTCTCTCTCTCTCTCTCTCTCTCTCTCTCTCTCTCTCTCTTACTCTCATACACATTCACTCTCATGCACATGCACAATATTTCTCTCGCCTTCTATCTTTATCTATCTCAATTTCTCGTATACACACACACACACTTTCTCTCCCTCACACAATCTTTCTCTTTATAAATTTATATCTGTCTTTACATCTTTATCTCGCTCCCTCACTCTCTTACACACATGTATATATTCACACACAGTCTCTCTCGTTTTTTATATTTGTTTCTCGTATATACACACATACACACACACACACGCTCTCTGTCTCTCTGTCTCTCTCATTCTCTCTCCTTCTGTCTTTCTCTCTGTCTCTCTCTCTCTCTCTCTCTCTCTCTCGTCCTTCTATCTATCTATCAATCCATCTGTCTATCTAGCAGTTTCAAATGAGGCTACAAAAAGACATGGAAAAGCCTAATTTGGTTATTCATTTGATAAAAATCCTTTTATTTTCTGATCATAATTGAAATAAATCATTATTGATAATTGTTGGAGAAATGATCATTCAAAAGAGAAGTAAGTAAGTAAAGTTGGCGACCGTAGTCGAGGGCGACCAGAAGGCTCCCTTTTCAATAGCTACTACACCGAGGTGTAGGGAAGGGCGCAACTCCTTTCCCTGGATTTCTCCATTTTACCCGTGATACGTACCTCATATTGCTGAGTGTTAAGTAAGGAGGTATCAAGTACCATTTTTAAAGTCTTTGGTATGACGCGGATTTGGATTGAACCCAGGTCTCCCGGATCATTGGCGAACACTCTACCCACTAGGCCAACTAGGTAACAAAAAAAAATCCATAATTTTAACCCAAAGAATCCATCAAACCAATGAAATACCATATCTCAAAACTTTCGAGAAACTTGTTAATACTTTGAGATATTCATAGATTAGTTCGTACGTGTGTGAATATGTGTGAGTTCAAATCCTGGACGAGATTGCGTTTTACCAGCCGCTAATGTCTTTGAGAAAGGCAATGATCCATCACCTTTCCTTCCAGTTATAGTTAAATAAGTTAGATTGGGTTCTTTAGCCTTCATCAAGCAACCAGTCTTAAAAAAAGAAAACTCTAAAGTCAAACCAGCTGTAATCCACTTAAAAAAAAAAAACAAAAAAAAACTGACCCTGTATTTCACCCTATCCGTGAAGGAGCGGTTGGGTAACTACATAGTTCCACTCCCTTTCTTTCTGGTTATTTAAATCCCATATATTCAGCGTGAAAAGAAGTTAAATTGGTTTATTAAGTGTCAGTTTGGTTGATACGCACGTCATTAAAACAAACATTAGTGGCATTTCACGTGGTCTAATTGTTTGGTTTCTTTGATTTTAAGGGCATATCAACTGTCAAAGGTTATTTAATGCTAAAGCCATTATTTGTTCTTAATGGCATATCAACTGTCAAAGGTTATTTAATGCCAAAGTCATTCTTGTAGAAGAGCAGTAGTGGTACGAGTTAGCCAAAAGCTGGAAGGATATGGGGTTCGAACCTTTTCCAATTGTATTAATCCGAAAATGAACGTAATAGCGCGACTGGAGTTCGAACTTGCATACCACGAAGCCAAGTCGACTGGGGTCGTAGAATACGCCGGCCGCACCTCGGCAGAGGAATAAGACCCTTACCACCCAATGATTGTCCCAGATATGACTATAAATCACCTGATGACGTGGCTTCACTCTTGAAGCTTTGAAGAATGTGGAGTAACTCCTCGTTGCAATTATTCCGATGTTCACTCTGACCCGGAGTGGAAGTATCTGTTTGGGTCCCATCTATGAATCAAGTAGAAGTATTTAGTCATTTACTATAATCCAAACCATTGAACTCTGTGCAAACAAATATATAATGTTTAACTGATTTATTAGGATTACATATCATTGCTTGAAACATTCTGTGGGAAAACAAATGACAGTTAAATTATCTTGAATGAAAATTTAGTAATTGTCTTTAATTGGAATCATTTTGAGAATTATTTTTTTATTTATTGCGGACTTTTTGTCCGCATCTTGGTAGTTTTTGTGTTGTTTCTTCTTTCACTACGTTTCGGCCAAATTTCTCCTCTGGCCTTCTTCTATCCGTGGCACAGCGGATAGAGGCGTTGAGTCTCTACGGTTCCAGGTGAGCATTGTCAGAAGATAGCAGTTTCAAATCCTACCCAAGCCGGCCAGAGGTTTACTTGGTCAAAAACGTGGTGCGATAGACAACAACTATTGAAGGCAGTAATTACTGAGGATAAGGTTACAAGACTCAGCATTCCTACCCAAGGTCGCGGTTAATCACCTGAAGAAGGCCAGAGGTGAAATTTGGCCGAAACGTAGTGAAAGAAGAAACAACACAAAAACTACCAAGATGAGGACAAAAAGTCCGCAATAAATAAAAAATTAATTCTTTGAAAATTTAGTATTCTTTTCTTTCTAGGATGCATTATTATTTCTAGGATGTTTCAACATCGGTCAATTTTTCTTAAATTCAATGAATGTTAGTTTATATAAACTTTACTAATACTGATATTCCAGCATAAGCTAACAGATGAAAATATCAGCAGCAGTCACATATACGTTAAGTCATGAATACATTTTCTCTCTCTTATAGTGACATACTTAAACAAATGATTATTACTCACTCAAAATAAGTCCCTTTATTTTAAGTTAACAATTACTGATATACTTCATTCATAAATTGGACTGATTCTGGTTTGTGCTAAATTATTTGGTATTATAGTCAAATTTCAATTTCTTGCACATTTCCCAGTGGATCATCTTTTCCACCCAGTCGTGTCTAGTCTAATACCCTTTTGCGCTAGTTTGCTACTTTTGTTTATTATGTGATTAATCGTTTCGTCTTTACCACTCTATTGCCCAGTCGGCTGGGGCTGTAGAATATACGGACTGCACCTTTGCAGAGGGGTAAGACCCCTCCAACGAGTGTCCTGGTTATGACAATAAACAGTCTGATGGTAAGGTTCCAGTAATGCTGGAGCTTTGGGAGTACCCCTTCACTGCCATTGCTCCAAGGTCCACTCTGGCCCAGAGTGGTAGCACTTGATAAGGTCCTATCTATAGGTTAAATAGAACTAAACTGCGTACTGATACTAAGCTGAATTACTTGAAATATAACTGTAGTGGTATTTAAACAGCTAAACTGAATTACTTGAAATAGAACTGTTTTCACATGTAAACTGCATACTTATGCTAAAATGAATTGTTTGAAATGGAGCTGTTTTTGACATTGAAACTGTACTTACACTCAACTGAATTGTTTGAAATAGAACTGTTTTGACATTTAACGTTGTGTGGACAAAAAGTATATCTATACTTAACTGAATTAACTGTTTGACTAAACAGAAAAGCTTGAAATAGAAATGTTTTGATAAGTAAATTGTGTCGCCATGCTAAACTGAATTGTTTGAAATAGAACTGATTATTTGCATAAAAAAGGATTTGGCATTAAATAACCTACAAAGGTGGATATGCCATAAAATCCAACCAACCAACCAACCAACTTAATTCATAAAATCCAATGATCTGTTTTAAACATCTACGCTCTGACTAAAATCATCTTTGTTACAAGATTTTGAAACATCCGTTTTTCAGCAAACTTTTCATTTAGTTAAAAGAAATGAAATTTATGAATGTTCAGATCGGATTTTTATTCATCCATTAACTCCTTTTTTTACTACTTACATGTGTAAGAGTTTCACAGAACACCATATCCCTTCTTCCGCCTTGGGGGAGTAATATTTTACGGCCCCTGTCACCACTTTGTGACCGGCTCCCGCAGTAATAGATCTAGTGAATCATATTACTGAAAATTGTTGAACATAGTCAACTAGTTTCTTTTTGTCCTTTTTTATTTTGACAATAAAGAACAAGTTGTTTATAATACTACAAATGCTAGGCTAAGTAAGTGACGAAATATCAACTAGGCTTTCAAAACAATCGATCAAGTTTTATTTTAGTATCATCAATTCTACCTGGTCAACAGTTTCAACCCATGGTTCGATTCGCATTTCTTACTGTCGATTGGTAATCCCTGCAGTAGAAAAAGTTCCCATATCTCCATAAATGGAGTGTCTTGGGGATGTATGAAACAGCATCAAATGGTAAGGGTCTACTTCTGGAGGTCTGCGGGAGTGTAGAGTCATTCCTTCGCTGTCATTACTCCCAAATCCACACTGATCCTCATTAGTGGTACCTGTTAGGATCCTATCAATAGATCGAAAACATATGTTTAAAAAATATTCCGTATCTGTGGCGTAGCTGCAAAAGTCCTGGCCTTGTAGCCTCAAAGTAAGTAAGTTTGAGCTCTAATCGCGTTATTACTTTCACTTTCATTTTAATAACATGAAAGAAAGCATGAATCCCCTTAAGAAAATTTGAAGAATTTATCAAATGACGATATACAGATATGTTGGGTCCCAAGTTATACTGGCATCAGTGGAAATGACCAAGCGGATAAAGCAGTCAGGTCTACCATAAACCTAACCACTGAAAAGAAATTTAAAATACCACAAATAGACTTTAAAATGAAAATAAATAAATACAAACTTCAACAAAGACACAGGAACAACAATGAAAATAAATTATTAGAAATTAAACCCACACTGGGGGAATGGAAGCAAAACTTTAAAAAACCGAAAAGAGGAGGTTACATTGTCCAGACTCCGGATAGGTCATACAAGGATAACACACTCTTATTTACTCGAAGGAAAACAATAACCAATGTGTTATGCATGTCAGACCAAATACACCGTGAAGCACATTCCCATCGAATTTACCGACCCATCCCATATAAGAAAAACCTTCTATAGTGCAAACAATATGAAGGAACTATACCAAAACACTGAAATAATTATTGTGATATAATTTCTAAAAGCAGTGAATTATACACAAATATCTAAAGAAATTTGCAATAAGACCAAATTACTATTATAAACCCTTTCTTTACTAGATATATTCTAACAAACTGATCCCTTCCCCAACCTGTTTCACAGTTTTTTTATGATCATGATTCCCTGCAAATAAACTCCTTATAAAAAAAAACAAAAAACAAAAAAAAACAAATAACCAACTAATTATCTAAAGTTTATCATTAAGTCTTCAGATCTCTCCTTTGAATTTCTTTTCAGACTTATTTTCTTTAACTTGATTCGGCATTAAATGACCGATGAGGTTGATATGCCGTATAATAAAACAAACCCAAAACAAAATCCCCTTATTCTTCCAGCTACCGATTAAATACCATCACTGTTGTCCTTTTATAAGGATTGTTTTGGTACTTAATAATGCATTAATGTTGATATGCCATTAAAAAACCTTATTTGGAATACTTGAAACTATTTAACTGAATGCAAATTATTTGTATTAAGAATAATTACTTGAAGCTACAATTGTTTATCAAAGTTTATTATGATTGGTTTGCTTTGGTTTCTTTGTTTAATGACATATCAACCTTTGTAGTTTATTTAATGCCAAAGCCATTCTCCCACAAGAACGGTAGTGGTACTATTTAACCCATAGCTGGGAGGATAAGGGTATTCATACCTTTCCCAAGGGTATAGATTATTGTGAGTTAATTGAAACCTTATAACTCTGTGCAAACAAATGACTATTATTAAATAGAAATAATTACTTGAAACCGTGTTATTCTTAGTATTATATTTAAATTCATGAAAATTATTTTTATTAGACAGGAATATTTGATAAATAACCGTGTGCAAATTGTTTGTATCAAGAATAGTGTCAGTATAGCATTTATTCTAAGGCTAACTGCAACAAATAAATGAATTAATACTTGGTTTAATTCTAACAATTTATTAATCAACACGTGAAACAATTAATAACAATATAAAGTCCTCTCTGTGTATAAAGTTTGAGGGACTTACCAACGCTCCGAAGAAAATATCTGGTATTTTAGGGCTTTCTTTCTGAGAGCTTTTAACGTCCCCGCCTCACGGAACGTTTGGTAGAATCTGTCTGATTGGATTTTGAATTTTTGCGCCAAGACTTCTGGGCTCATCACGTGATTAGTATATCCAATCACAGAGAGCCTCTCCCTCACTCACTCCATACTCAGGAATTACCATTTTACTAACCCAACAATAGTTACTTGACGCTTTGTTTATAAAGTATAAATATTTGTTACTCGATGCTATCTGTGTGTAAACAAATGAAAATTATAAAATAGAAATAATGACAAGAACTAGATAATTATTACTATTAGATAGGAATACTTGAAACAATACGACTGTGTGCAAATTATTTGTATTAGATTTGAATATTTGTTATCAGGTAACAGTTTGCAAAAAACTCTTAAGAAACAACAACATAAAAAATATTGATATAAACATACAATTTCCTAACTTCTATGCATGAAATAACCAAAGACGAGTTATCATGCCGTTAAAAACAATCAATTAAAACCACTCAGCTATGTTTATCGTTATTTAAGATAAAAATTTGAAGATGGGAGACCTAAAGCATAGGCAACTGTCGGTCATTCATACAATATTGCAATTAAAAGTGTCGGGGTCCAGGTGGAGATGCATAGTCTTGCGAGACAGATTAATGCCAGACATAAAACTCGAATCAGATGACCATTTCGAAAATCAAGTGAGGTGACTCGATCAAACTTTGAAACTAAAATTGTTTTTTGTTATTTATTAAGCTTTGCTTAGTCTGATTCACAGGTAAGTTGCTTACACTATCTGTTTTTACTCAGCGGTCACCCACTCAAGTACTGAACATCTGTGATCCGATGGGAATTGGTGCTTTCTGCGTGACTTGGCCGTAAGTCATACAGGTTTATTTCTTATTCACTAACACATCCATATCATTGTTGATTATACAATAATAAGGTTTGATTTTTTGTGTGGTAATCAACAAACCATTTGGAATTTATTTCCGTATATCGAAAGATGGTGACATTTTCTTTGTAACCAAATGTAGAAGAAAAACAAAACTCAAACAATCCTAAACAATCTCAGATGTAAGATATCATTCATCTCTCATGTTAAATAAAAAAAGGAAAGTTGGTAACCGAGGTCGAGGGTGACCAGAAGGCTCCCTTTTCCATAGCTACTACACTGAGGTGTAGGGGAGGGCACTACTCCTTTCTCTGGATTGCTCCACTTTACCCTGGATACGTACCTTATATTGCTGAGTGTTAAGCAAGGAGGTATCAAGTACCATTTTTAAAGTCTTTGGTATGATGCGACCTGGGATTGAACACAGGTCTTCCATTGGCGAGCACTCTACCCACTATGCTACAATCCCTGACAAAAATAAGGACTTACAACTCTTAATAAACTTTTCTTCCGTTGTTTTTATTTCATGAAAAATAAACTAAAACAAAATCTAAAACAGAATCTATTTTATTTGATAGCAAAACTTTCTGGCTTTCTGAAACATGTCTCAAATTAATTATAAAATACCCTATTTTAACTAATTATCGAGATTTTTTTCGACACAAGGAAAAGGAAAAATAATAGAATCACTAAATTCTCAAGAAAAAATTATGGAATCACTGACACACCCACCACTTCCATATTTTGTCACCACTAGCCGAGCTTTTATAACAACCTCAATTCTTCGCAGCATAGACTAAACTAGCGAAAAACAATATTTTTCATCAAAGTGCTTCTAGATTTCTCGAATAGATGAATCAACATTCGAGGTTGGAGCCTTGTCATGGGTCAATTTTTTTTTTATTCATTTCCACAGTAAGTTTTTGAGCGGATGAAGACGGTTTGCTGTTTGTTTCATTGAATTGATAAACCTTTCTTGAAGAAAAGCTTTAATCTTCTTCACTCAGTGAGAAGATGGATTGTCATCCAGAAAAATGACTTTCTTATCATGAAATGTATATTTTTATTGATAGAAAATTGTCCAAAATTTGAATGACTATATTGACTGTTGACTTAATAATTGTCATCTACCTTGGTCCTTTATTTGATGTACAACCCCTTTTCGTAAATGATTCGGTAATTTTTGCTTTCACCAAGAAGTTATCGTTATATATTTTGTTATCATAACTCCTGACAAAAGTTTCAGAATCATCACCTCGACCAATGTAGATTCGAGATTCATCTGTAAATATTAGTTTCATCTAATCAGACCCTCTCCCTGATTTCTTCTTGAGGGTTAGTTTGCCTTTGGCCTTTCTGTATTTAAACCCCATTTCCTTAAGTCTGTTTCAGACAGTTCTGTCACAAACGTCCATTTATTTTTCCTTTGTTGGGTTATCCATTTTCCTTTTGGGTTTTGTCCTGAGACTTTCATGTCTTCCATGTTCTACCAGTTCATTTTTAAGAATTTGATCAATGTTCCATGAAGCCAGAAAAGTTGGCTATCCTTACAAGCAAAATAAGTTTTGTCTTAAATTTGTGCTTAGTTTATTTTGTAAGGATTTTAAAAAAAGAAGACACTTTTTCTAAGAGTGGTGATTTTTTTTGTTCTTTTTTGTCGGGGGTTAGTATACTTCTTGTCGAGCAAATTAAAAACGACGACGATCCATTTAAAAACGCACCATAGTAATTAAACCGAAAACCAACGGTCGAGTGATTTTCATAAATACAAAAGCGGATAAGCTTATTAATATGACTGATAAAAGCCATAAAAACAGACGGAAAATGGGAAATTTTGTTCAAAAGAAAACATCAAATCTGAAATACCATATCTCCATACTTAAAAAAAAAAACTTGTTTACATTCTGAGATGTTCATTTGTTATTTTTTGTTGTTGTTTGTGTATTAGTGTGTGTGTGTGTGTGTGTAAGTATATTATACGTACTATTTTTTAAAGGGAAAGCAATATGCTAAAACTTTATTTTAAACTTAGGAGACGTGGCTGAGACTGGTTTTATGATTTTGCTGCTATGTGCCTTCCAATATATGGACACGAGTAATCGTTTTCGACCGATTAATATTTAAAATGATTTATTCAAAAGGTAACTCTTACCTTACTATCTAAAAAGGAGCCGTCGGATCTCCCTCGACTACGGTTGCAAAGTTTTTTACTTACTTAAATACTATTACCGCCCAATGAATGGGGCTTAGAATACGCTGACTGTATCCTCAGCAGAAGGCTAAGACGCCTCCAAAAGGGGTGACCCATGTCATATTGCATATGATTTGGGAGGTTCTATTTTTGTAGATCAGAGGAATCTGGAGTAACACTTCATTGCGATTTAAGGATTAAATAATTTGGTTTCGTTTCGTTTTATGGGTATCAAAGATTGGGTGTTATTTAACGCCACATCCTTTATATATATATATATATATATATATATATATATATATATATATATATATATATATATATATATGATTTCCTCCGAAAAAGGGTGACCTACGTATGTGACTAAACTGCGTCTGACTGGGAGGTTCCATTTCTTTTCCTTCAAATGTACATGTCATAAGTAATAAGTATGATAAGACGTCCAACCAGGAAATATTAGATATGAAAGGCGAGCTCAACTCGAAAACGATGGATTTACTACCATTATTAGTCGTGTATAACACGTATTCGTGTATTATATGCACCCTTACCTTTTTCCAACAAAATTCTGGAAGAACATCTTTTGAGTATAATAAGCATTGACTTTTTTAAACTCATATTTACCAACCTCTCCGCTCGGGCAGGATGTGACACAAGGTCAATTTTTTAGCGGAGTTTGAATTCAGAGTTTTCCTTCTCCTAGACTAGCTGCCCTGCTATTTACCCATAGCTGGAAGGAGAATAATTGGATTCATACCTTTCCCAAGGGTATTAGTGCTATGTGAAATGCAATTAGTCTCGTCCAGGATTTGAACTCATGTCGCCGTGTCCATTTCCTACGACGATAACCATTACACTACGGGCACGTCCATTGACTTTTTTTAAAACTCTTAGCAGCTAAATTCAAAATAAATTCAACATTTGTTCAATATTTTTATTCGGTTTGTATTTACTAAAAATAAAAATTTATATAGTTTAATGTTTGATCCTACCTCCCTCAAGTTGGATTTGACACTAGGTCATTTTATTGTGGGATGGAGCCTACACACGAACCGAGACGCATGCAGGATCGTCACAAAAATGCTCGAATTGGAGCGCCAAGAATCTACATAGTTTATTTAATATTTCAAAACCTAAAATTTACTCAGCAGTTTGGGAAAAGGCAAAGAAATGGTCACAGGAAAATGTAACAAAAGTTTCAGCGAAAATAAGTTCACAATAGAAGAAACAACTTATAAACAATCATACATTCCAGTAGCTATTTCTCCGTTGCAGTATAAAATAAAAATACTCATTACACATTAGTTAGTTTGAACCAAAGATATTATTTTCTTTCCAACATGTTGTCACGAATATAGTATGAATTTATTCATATTGAATTGGCCAGTGGGTAGAATTTTAACCAATCGCCTGGGATGTTACTGGATGTTATTTAACGCCACATCCTTTTTACCACACACACACACACACATATATAGTATATATATATAGATATATATATATAGAGATATTATATATATAGATATATATTATATATATAGATATATATAGATAGATATTATTTCCTTTCCAACATGTTGTCACGAATATAGTATGAATTTATTCATATTGAATTGGCCAGTGGGTAGAATTTTAACCAATCGCCTGGATGTTACTGGATGTTTTTTAACGCCACACCCTTTTTACACACACACACACACACACACACACATATATATATAGAGATATTATATATATAGATATATTATATATATATAGATATATATAGATAGATATTATTTCCTTTCCAACATGTTGTCACGAATATAGTATGAATTTATTCATATTGAATTGGCCAGTGGGTAGAATTTTAACCAATCCCCTGGATGTTACTGGATGTTATTTAACGCCACATCCTTTTACACACACACACACACATATATATATAGAGAGATATATATATAGAGATATTATATATATAGATATATATTATATATATAGATATATATAGATAGATATTATTTCCTTTCCAACATGTTGTCACGAATATAGTATGAATTTATTCATATTGAATTGGCCAGTGGGTAGAATTTTAACCAATCGCCTGGATGTTACTGGATGTTATTTAACGCCACATCCTTTTTACACACACACACACACACACACATATATATATAGAGAGATATATATATAGAGATATTATATATATAGATATATATTATATATATAGATATATATAGATAGATATTATTTCCTTTCCAACATGCACGAATATAGTATGAATTTATTCATATTGAATTGGCCAGTGGGTAGAATTTTAACCAATCGCCTGGATGTTACTGGATGTTTTTTTAACGCCACACCCTTTTTACACACACACACACACACACATATATATATAGAGATATTATATATATAGATATATTATATATATATAGATATATATAGATAGATATTATTTCCTTTCCAACATGTTGTCACGAATATAGTATGAATTTATTCATATTGAATTGGCCAGTGGGTAGAATTTTAACCAATCGCCTGGATGTTACTGGATGTTTTTTAACGCCACACCCTTTTTACACACACACACACACACACACACACACACACACACACACACACACACACACACACACCCACACACACACATATATATATAGAGAGAGAGATATATATATAGAGATATTATATATATAGATATATATTATATATATAGATATATATAGATAGATATTATTTCCTTTCCAACATGTTGTCGCGAATATAGTAGGAATTTATTCATATCGAATTGGCCAGTGGGTAGAGTTTTAACTAATCACCTGGGAGACCGGGGTTCAATCCCTGGTCGAGTTATACCAAAAACTAAAAAAAAATAGTACTTGATGAAGCCTTTCTTAACACTCAGCATTATAAGGTACAGATCAAGTGTAAAGTGAAGTAATCTAGGGAAAAGAAGAAGCACTCTTCTCTATACCTCGGTGTAGTAGCTGTTGAAAAGTGAGACTTGAAAATCTCTCTCGACTACGATTGTAAAGTTTTTTACGTACTTACTTAAATACTATTACCACCCAATGAATGAGGCTTAGAATACGCTGACTGTATCCTCAGCAGAAGGCTTAGACTCCTCCAAGAGGGGTGACCCATATATATGACTAAATTGCATATGATTTGGGAGGTTCTATTTTTGTAGATCAGAGGAATATAGAGTAACACTTCATTGCCATCTAAGTGTCAGATAATTTGGTTAGGTTTCATTTTATGACATATCAAAGATTGGATATTATTTAACGCCACATCCTTTATATATATATATATACATATATATATATATATATATATATATATGATTTCTAAACACATTTTGTAGCTAACACTTTTAAACGAGACAGAACTCATTTTTTCACATTGGTAAATATTTTCACTTATTTCTATCTAACACAAATAGTTCTATTTGCTATCAATCATTTGTTTGCACACAATATAATGATTTCAATTATTAGTATGAATCGGTAACAATTCCTTAAATAATCGGTCATTTGCTTACACACAGTTAAATGACCACACAGTTCTATTTCAAACAATTCAGTTTAGTATGTCAACAAAGTTAAATAGTTTCAAGTATTGCTATGTATCACTAACAATTAAATTAAACATCAGTCATTTGTTCACACACAGTTAAATGATTAAACAATTCAGTTTAGCATGTCAACAAAGTTAAATAGTTCCAAGTATTGCTAAGTATCACTTACCATATTTACCAACCCCTCCGCTCGGGCAGGATATGACACAAGGTCAATTTTTAAGCGGAGTTTTACAGGTTTCAATTCAGCGTTTTCCTTCTCCTAGACTAGTTGCCTCACCAAGGCTGAAAAACCTAGTCTGTCCTACTACTTACCCATAGCTGGAGGGAGAATGATTTGATTCATACCTTTCTCAAGGGCATTAGTGCTATGTGAAATGCATTCAGTCTCGTCCAGGATTTGAACTCGTATCGCCGTAGCGACGATAACCGTTACACCACGGGCACCTCCTCACTAACAACTAGATTAAAACAGTTATTTGTTCACACACAGTTAAATTATCAAAAAGTTCTATCTAAACAATTCAGTTTAGCATAAGTACATAGTTTTTTGTTGACACATCTTTAAATGTACAAACAGTTCTATTTCAAACTATTTAAATGTCAAACAGTTCTACTTGACCCATAGATAAGACCCTATTAGGTGCTACGATTCCGGACCAGAGTGGATCTGGTAGCGATGTCAATTAAGGAGTACTCTGTATTCCCCAAATCTCCAGCATTACTGGAGCCTCACCATTAGATTGTTTAGTGTCATATCCGGGACACTCGTTGGGGAAGTCTTACCTCTTTTCAGATATGCCGTCGGTTTATTCTACAGTCCCAGCGGACTGGGCTATATTAGATAGAAATACCTGCTATATGTGTGCAAAAAAGTCTTTTCAGAAACTACACAAAAAATGTAAATATGAACGTACCATTTACAAAATCCCCTAACCTCTTGGCAATAAATAACCCCAGATGGATTGACATGCCGTTAAAATCAATGAATAAATTTTACATTGCTTTTTTTTTAATTTACTGTTTAAATAAATGATAATTCAATTTATTTTTTAATTTGATAATTTGATTTTGGAGGTGCCCTTGGTGCAATGGTTATCGTCGTAGGAAATGGACACGGCGACACGAGTTCAAATCCTGGACGAGGCTGATTGCATTTCGCATCGTACTAATGCCCTTGGGAAATGTATAAATCCAATTATTCTCCCTCCAGCTATGGGTAAATAGCAGGAAAGACTGGGTTCTTCTGCCTTGGTGAGGCAACTAGTCTAGGAGAAGGAAAACTCTGAATTGAAACCTGTTAAACTCCGCTTAAAAATTGACCTTGTGTCATATTCTGCCCGAGCGGAGGGGTTGGTAAATATGGATGATTCGATTTATTTACAGTTTAAATAAATTATTATTTAACTAATTTTTTTACATACTGAACTTTGATAGACCGGTCAGTGTGGATTTCAAAAATAGGAAATGCGGCTGTGTGTTAAGGCAAGCAAGGCATAGCGGAAATGCCACGAAAATTGTGTGGGAAGAATTGCGTAAGTGGGGTGCCGGCAGAAAGAATGTGTGGGTAGTCAAAAAAAAAAAAAGAAAAATATTATAACAGAAGTTTCCAATCCTAGTGGTCAGTCAGTAAGAGCAGATCAGATAAGTCACGCCGTCTAGCTGTTCGCTCGGAGGCAGGCAAGCAGCCCCTGGGTTCAGAGTCGACTATGTATCAGTCACCTGTGAAAGAAGCACGAAAACGCAAAGCTCTGAATATATCTATATCAACGTGGTGTAAATCGTAGTGGTTCCTTGTTTATCCGTCTCTATCTATCTCTCTCTCTCTCCCTATCTCTCTCTCTCTCCCTATGTCTCTCTCTCTCTCCCTATGTCTCTCTCTTTCTATCCCTATCTCTCTCTCTCTCTCCCTATGTCTCTCTCTCTATCCCTATCTCTCTCTCTTTCTATCCCTATCTCTCTCTCTCCCTATCTCTCTCTCTATCCCTCTCTCTCTCTCTATCCCTATCTCTCTCTCTCTATCCCTATCTCTCTCTCTCTATCCCTTTCTCTCTCTCTATCCCTCTCTCTCTCTCTCTCCCTATCTCTCTCTCCCTATCTCTCTCTTTCTATCCCTATCTCTCTCTCTCCCTATCTCTCTCTCTATCCCTCTCTCTCTCTCTCTCCCTATCTCTCTCTCTATCCCTATCTCTCTCTTTCTATCCCTATCTCTCTCTCTCTCCCTATCTCTCTCTCTCTCTCTCCCTATCTCTCTCTTTCTATCTCTCTCTCTCTCCCTATCTCTCTCTCTATCCCTCTCTCTCTCTCCCTATCTCTCTCTCTCTCTCTCCCTATCTCTCTCTCTCTATCCCTATCTCTCTCTCAAGCAACAATTTCAAGTTTCGTTGAAATAAAGAAAATATTTTGTATTTCTATGAATAAGTGTTATTGGCTTTATATTTCGGGTATATAACAATTTATATAATATGTATTTCTTCTGCAATTGTTACAATAATTTTTATTCATTGTTTTCTGGATGTATTTTTTTCCTTTCGTATTTTTACATTTTGAGGTAGTATTTTGAAAGAATTCTGCTATATTCTAAATTTCTCAGGAGAACTTTGTTAAATTACTCGTTCTATTTAAAATATTTGTCCGGAAAAAGCGGTAGAAAATAATGAGACTGGTCTTTTTTTCAATTCAGGTAAGCAACCCTAATTGAAAATGAGCAGATTATCATTTAGCCTTAACACGCGTGAAAACATTCACTTTCATTTTTCACTCTCAGAATCTACGTTCAACTGAGTAAACAAGTAAGTTGGCTTTAGTATGCTTTCGAAAATAGAACACGAGATAAAATTTTGCGTCACTTTTCAAAAGAAATCAACGGAAAAAATTTAATAAGTTTACACAGGCTTACTAAGATTCTTTTCCGGGAACGAGGTTTTTTCGGTGGAGTAAAAGTTTTGGATAGCCGTGAGATTTTTTTCTACTTACTTCCAGGCGGGCCACCTGGCATTCGTGCTTGTTAGTTGGAAGTCTATTGAACATTTGGTCTCAGGGGGATGTCCTTCCAGGCTTTACCTACTTTGTAGAGTTCAGTTGGTTACTCGGCGTCTGAGGTGTCCTAGTGGGAGAATGCCGAAAGGGCCAAGTATCTTTTGGACTAGCCACGTATGTCTTAATTCGTGCGTGGTCCCCACCATAAATTAGCCTTATGCCACATTCTAGCTGGATGGGAAGTCAGATACATACCAACTTTGGAAGATAAAACCTGTTCTACTTAACTGGTCACTTCATGAAAATACGAGAAAAAGGAAAATTTAATGATCGGGGATGAACTAATCTTGATCAGCATGTTTTCAATAATAGTTGCCAACTTGAAAAATAAACAATCTCTTTACTTTCTGCACTCATAATCTATGACCGAGCTTTTGGTCAAAAAGAATATTCCTAGAGTAGTACAACCGTCTTACTGCCCTGATATGAGAGCTTGGGACTATTTCCTATTTCTTAAAATTAAAGCTCAGTTCTGTTGTTGTCATTTGGTAACTCTTAAGTACATTGTGATAGATCAACTAAAACAGTGTCAGTTTAAGACTATCAGTACAATTTCAACGAGTGTGAACAATGTCTTCGTAGGGGTGTAGTTTCTCAAATTACCAATTTCGTAGATTTGTAATCAAGTTGATAATTGAAATGTTTTACACAAATTTATCATCTAATCAGCCGTCTATATCGCTGTTTTTCTTTCAACTCATTAATTCTTATGTTGTTCTGCTGGCTGAGGCTGTAGAATACGCCGACTGTATCTCTGCAGAGGGGTAAAAACACCTCTTATCAAGTGTCCTGGATATGACACAAAACATATGATAGTTCTAGAGCTTTAGGGAATGTAGAGTATTTTTCGTTGCCATTACTCCTAGGTCCACTCTGATCCGAATTGGTTGTACTTGTTAGGGTCCCATCAATAAGCCAAACAGAACTATTAATGATATATAGCAATAATCGAAACAATTTAACTGTGTGCAAACAATATCACTATCTGAAACAATGTAATTGCGGGCAAACAACGAGCTCTGATTCTCATAAAAATGTTATATATATATATATATATATATATATATATATATATATATATATATATATATGTGTATATACATATATATATATGTGTGTGTGTGTGTGTGTGTGTGTGTGTGTGTGTGTGTGTGTGTGTGTGTGTGTGTGTGACTTAACGTTAAATAACATAGAAAATTGATATGCCCAACAAACCAACCAACCAATTCTTCAGGCGTGATTATGTCATTTTCAGGCCGCTGCACATTTAACTGTTTGATTTATGGAAAATAAGTCATTTTGTTAGTATCTTTAACTATGAAGGATTGATTAAATTAGCCACACAAACTGACTCTCAGGTTATGCTTTGAAAGTATTAGTTCCCGCTTGATCACCGAAGTTAAGAAGTGATGAGCCTGTTCTATACTTAGATGAGTGACCACTTAAGCAACAGCGGGTACTGTAAGCAACCTGAGATCTGTCTGCCATATGTAAGCTAAGCTGGAAAATATATCAATTGCATCCCCTGCAAAGGAGCAAGACTCACTTAAAAAATAAAGGTGCCTTGTTTGTAATACTGATCTGTATCCAGTTGTGGAGCTCTGGTAAATATAGAGTCATCCCTCTCTGGTCCACTCTCATCCAAAATGATAGTAACAGCAAGGGTCTGATGTATGGATTTAATAGGTCCATGTAAAAATTATTAGTATTGGATACGAAAACTTGAAACCATGTAGAACATTAATTGTATTTAGAATAGTTACTTGAAGCTACAATTGTTTGCAAATGATTAGTATTAATGACCTCAGGAAAGGCATGAATCCATTTCTACCTCCCGCCAATGTATGAATATACAGTAGATCAGACTCGGCTCTTTAGTGTCGGCACAGAAACCCGTCAAGAGAAGGAAAACTCTGAATTCAATCTAGCTGTACTCCGCTAAAACATTGACTTTGAATCGCATCCTCCTCGTGGTGGATGGTTTGGGTAAATACATTGGGCACCTCACGTGGTGTGATCGTCAGCAAACTAGATAAGCAGACTATTGATTGAGCACGATTCTCACTGAGAGCCCCACACTTCTGGCCTTGTGCCACAACTAAAGTAAGATTTATAAATAACAACAAATATGTAACTGTTTGCAAAAGAAATAACTGGTTTCGTTATTCAATAACCCGACAAAGGATGAAACCGGTAAAACTCTCCAACCAACCAACTCGCAGTTTACAAGTTTGATTCTCAATGGCAGGTAAAATATTATGAGCTTTAGCAAAAATCTACTATGTCGACTGTAGAGCGATGGCTAGGCATCCATCTCACAGTTTATTTCCAGTAATTTCGATTCTAAGGTATTCTGAAATATTGGCCTTGTGCCACACTTAGATATGTGTAAGTATTTAACGTACCTTTTAGGATAATTGTTGCCATGGTAATTTTGGAAGCAAGAGTTTGTGGTTTTGCTGCCTATCTAATATGTCCCTGTTTCAGACTTGGTATAATTTTCTGTTAGTAATTTTTGTCTTTTTGCTTACTCGTTATTCTTTCCTTCTTCTTCTTCTTCTTCTTCTTCTTCTTCTTCTTCTTCTTCTTCTTCTTCTTGGCTCTAATCTAAGCTTCAATCTTTCTTTCAGCCGTTCCCGCCCTTTTTACGTACTTAAGATATTTTTCTTCCAAATGCTAGCTCACAGCAATGCCTCAGCGTCTTTGTCTTTTTAAAGCCCTCTTCAGACCTAAAGTGTCATTCACGCATAATTCATTCCTTTCCTCTTTTAGATAGAGGCCAAGGTGACATTAACCTATTTTCGTTCCTGTGAGTGCCTGGCAGGGTGTAATGGTTAACAAGATTGTCCCGCAGGTCAATTTGTTGAGAGTTCAGTCCTCACTAACTGCCTAATAATTGAAGCCTTGCATCTAAGATACAGTTAGCTTTTTAGGGCGTTTCACGTAGTGTAATGGTTGGTATGTCGGTCTTGCTGTTCAATTACAATTGAGTAATGAGTTCAATCTTCACTTGGTGCTCCGCATTTGTGGCCTTGTGACAGTTCTAAACTACGCTTGTTCTTCTTTTGTTCATTGATTTATTTCAACGGTATATCAATACGTCTATGGTTATTTTATACCTTGATCTTAGGGAATCGGTTTAATTTATCTTTTTTGTGAAGTTGTTTAAGAGATTTTTCTTTTTGTATACTATCCTATCAAATACGAATAATTTTCAACTTGATGTATTTGACCAATAGATGGGTCCCAGACAGCTATGTGTCAGAGTGGACCTAAGAGTAATAGCACTGAATAGTACTCAACATTCCCAAAGCTCAGTCAGGTGGGGCTGCAGAATTCACCGACTGTTTCTCTGCAGAGGGGTAAGACCTCCCCCTAAGGAGTGTCCTGCATTTGACATTAAGCCATCTGATGGCGAAGCTCCGGCCTTGAAGCTTTGGGGAATGTAGAGTGCCTCTTCATAGCCATTACTTCCAGGTCTACTCTGACCCTGAGTGGTTACACATAAGGTCCTATCTATTGGTCGAGTAAAACAAACTGTGCAAAAAATGATTGATGTTAAATTGTAACTGTTATATAGCAATACTTGAAGCTGTACAAAAAGAGCTCAGGCTCGTTTAAGAATGTTCTCAACAAAATATGTTTACAAATCATATATATATATATATGTATAAACAGCGTTTGGCGTTAAATAACCAACAGTGGTTGATATGCCATAAAACCAAACCAAACCAAATCAAACCAAACCATCAACATTTCCCAGACTTTTATTGTCCAGTTGGCTGGGGTTGTAGAATACACCAACTGCACCTCTGCAGAGGGGAAAGCCCCCCCAATGAGTGTGAATATGGTACTAAATAATCTGATGCTGGGGTTCCAGTGATGCTGGAGGTTTGGGGAATGCGGAGTACCCCTCTCATTGACATTACTTTCAGGTCCACTCTGGCCCAGATTGGTAGTACCAGATAGGGCCCTATCTATGGGTTAAATAGAACTAACTGCATACTTATACTAAACTGAATTGTTTGAATTAAAACTGTTTGACTTAACTGAATAGCTTGAAATGAAACTGTTTTTGACATTAAAACTGTACTTACACTAAACTAAATTGTTTAATATAGAGCTTTTGTACTTATAGTAAACCGAATTAGTTTAATTAGAACTGTTTGAATAAACTGAATAGCTTGAAATAGAAATGTTTTTGACTATTAAACTGCGCACTCATGCTAAACTGAATTGTTTGAAACAGAACTATTTGCATAACAGAAAAACAGTAGTGGTACTATTTAACCAATAGCTGGAGGAATAAGTGAGTTCATGCCTTTCCCAAGAGTATTTGATCGAAAGTTAATCGCCCGATTGGAGTTCAAATTCAAAATGATATCGCATTCTTAAACGTTAACCACAACGCCACAGTGACTCCTCCAAGTGAGTTTGATTTTTAATGGGTGTCTTATACATATTTTT